>OCZR010004542.1:4226-20980 GCA_900234385.1 Anemonia viridis
AGGGAGGGGAGGGTGAGTACGATATGCTACTAGTTGTGTTATAGATAACAATATCAAAACACCTTGCCAAATCCTCCATGCGTTTCCGTTCTCTTTCTTCCTTTTCTTTCTTCTTTCTTTCAGCGCTAAGTCTTGCTAGTCTCCGCCGTTCACTCGCTTCTCGTTTGGCCTTGTTTTCGGCTCGCTGTGCGGTTAGCTTTTCTTGTAGGTGATTCAAGAGAGATTCGCCTGTAGATAGCTTGCTTCGATAGGTGATGAATTCTTTCCAATGGTTGAAGAGCATCCGAAACACTGTCATCTAGATATAACAATCAAAGAACAAACAGAAATAAGAAAAGAGATAAGTAGAGAGGAGAGGAGAGAAAATAAAATAGGTAGGGTGGAAGGAAGGGAAGGCTAAGTGAGCTGAGAGGATTAAAAGAAGCATAAGAAAACACCTCAAAATACCTGCGCTTCTCTAAAGATATAAGGGTGTATTGTGACTCTTCCCGTTAGCTTTTCCAGTAGTTTCTCTGCCATTTCAATTGGAATGTCTATCTGCAGTTCAGGCGCAATGGCAGAATTCAAGTAACAATCTGTTATGGCTTGGACTTTACGGCGAACAAAACTTTCTTGCGCATGAGCATGACACAGATCCTAGATGGAAATAAAGGATTACATTAGATTACGATAGACGACTTAGACGACTTGCATTAAGAAGTCTCGGGACCCAAACCACTTGGAGTGTTTTTTTGCGCGCTATTCTTAAAAAATAACTAGAGGAACACCAACCTTAAATTTCTGTACTTCAAGCCAAAAATCCACATCATTCTCAAACGTGTCTCCCTTCAGAGCAACAAACGTCTTGAATTCCACGCATGAATGTGGGTTAAGTAGACACGTACGAAGTGCAACGACGTCACGTGACGACGACACCCAACGACTGTTGAGAATCTGGAAACCCGAATAGATATCGATTAGTGATGTGAAATACGAACATGTATTGACGTGAATCCTTATCGCGGAGATCTACGATCTGTAAACCACAGAAAAAATTATGTTATTTAGGATACTGTGTACGTGGAAGATTAGGTCTTTTGCATCTTCGCCTCACCTTCCAGGCTGCTTCGCTTCTCTGCAACCTTCTCTTCAGCATAACATCCTCAACCACTTCCGGTGCCGTCACACGTGGTTTCTGCCTCTCCATGAACTCCGCGGTCTGTTTGAACAGCATCAACCAACGCCTTTCAATGCGCGCGCGCACGAATTTTTGAGCTTCTGAAATGACAGGTGTTGTTGGGCGTTCCTTGATAACACGGTTGCCATTGATGCTCATGATCTGAGAAAGATATTTTTGTGAGTGATTTAGTGTCATAAAAAACTGAAATTGTCAAAAAATCAAAAATTCCTTCTTCAAACAGTATTGGACCAACAATGTGCTGGGGGAGGAGAGGGTGGGGTAGTTGGACACCTGGCTAAAATTTTTATCAGTCGGTGCTTCAGGATGTGATGCTTCATGGATTATTATTATTATTATTATTATTATTATTATTATTATTAATATTATTATTATTATTATTATTATTTATCTATAGTTGACATTTACCAGATCTTGTCCCTCTCGTGTAGCAGGGCTGTCAATACCAAAGAAGTATTTCTTGGTCAGCCAAGCAGATTTGACGTCTTTTGCTTTCTGGTTGCGCTTGTCATCCATAAATCGAGGAATGCGTCGAAATGTCTCCATGTCAGTCCAGGCCATCAAATCCTTGATTCCTGGAAAAGAAAGCATCAGTATCTTTTAGTAAACACTGCCCGACTCACGTGCTATCAACCAGAGGGCATGGCATCATCAAGTGATCAAAGAATGTCACGAATCTAATTACCAGTCTAATGACAATCGAGCCCTGCTCGTCATGTGGTATCAATCAGAGGTCGGGCATGGCATCATCAAGTGAAAGAATGTCAAGAAACCCATTAACAGCCTACAAAAACAGGCAAACACTGCCCGTCGTGTGCTATATTTTTAAGTATCAATATATCAGGTGAATGATCTGACCCATCTCATCTCCTACCTTTGGTGTGTTTTTTACTTAGAAATTCTCGAAAGTGTTCCACTTCGTTTCTATTCCTTATCAAAGTTTCAAAGGAAAATCCATCCTTCGGGACGGGCATTGGGCGGCTGGCTTCTTCTATTGAAATCTTTTCTTTTTCAAGATCTTCATCGATTCCATCGCGCTGAAGGAATAATGACAGGGACTGTTAAACATGGCGCTTATCTCAGGGAATCTATGCCATTTAGCAGTATATCTAGGATGAACATGTAAGACCAATTCAGTCAGTTGTTCGGTCCACGGCTGATCTTGTTATACTTTACCTCGTGTGTTTGGATGACACTTTGTCGCCTTTTCTGCATGACTTTGATCTCTATATGACGCAATTTTTGTTCAATAGGAATCTGATGAGATAATGAAACAACTTCGTGTTTAGAAAGACTGAGACCCACACGTCACACGTCTGTCGGCCTGTAGGATGGGTTGCTTGCCGGGTTATCCAAGCAATCAATTGATTAAAGAAGAAGCCTTTTTTTTGTGAGTGTTGGTGTTAGCTGTTAAACGTGGTTCACACGAGCGTTGTATTCGGAGGAAACAAACGCAGCCTCAGCATCGCATTTATCACTGATGTGTAAAGACAAGCACTGCTAATGATTGGGCAGTACGCTACTGAATCTGTGTGTATGGTGCTTATATATCTAAAATAACCATATATGAACCCGTCACGGTCACGTTTATATGGCACGACTTCTATATATGTTAAAACAGTAATACTGTGTTTACTCTACTCCTTTCTTTACCGTGCTATAGTTATCCTTATCCTGTTCCTTTAGTCGTGTCCATGGTTCCAGCAGACAGTGTAGTGCGTGGTCTTCTACCCCATCAAATAGTTCTTCGTAGGGCGGGTCAACCTGCTTGAAAACTTGGTTCTCGATGTCTTTACTGACCCCTATGTACTGTGCACCACTTGGTACCACGTACCTGGCATACATCAACTGCAAAAGACCGTCGAATCAAAAGCCCATAATATTCCTTTAGCGCAATACTCCAGTTTCGAATTGCCAGTGAATGACCGCTGCCACGCATGGCAGGCGCACTTCTAAAGGGTTAGCCTCAATTGCACGTAATATATTCACAATTACCAGAACATCTCGTGGAATCTAAAGTAGTGCTTTGTTCAAGGTCGACATTTTTTTCTTTCTTGTTGGTATTTATGAATATTTTACCCGAAATCGAGGCTGTGCAAATGCATCTGCAGTAAAGCATTTCAGCGGTTATATTTGAATTCGAAAAAGGTCTGACTATTAAACAGTTGCAGAGATGCCGCAAGGTACAATTTTGTGATTTTGTTTTTGGCGTTCCCGTGACCCCTGAGTCACAAATGCGAAGGTGAGTCTGAGAGAGCAACTTCAAACAACCGAAAATTGTACCGTCTGTCCAGGCCAACTTTGACACTGTTCATGCAACGTAGCTCGCACCAAAAATTATCTTATAGCAACGGCTTGGTTTCCTCACAGTCATGATGAGATATGATTTTCCGCGTACCGCTGGAAACGTACATTGCTACGTGTGACATCATTCCTCAAACACAGTATTGTTGCTATAGCAAACGTTGCACCGTGTTTTTGGCGCCTTTAGATAATTTTAGGATTAATTGTTCTCATACCATTGCTTTTCTAGACAGTGTTGAAGGATTCAACGAATCGGCAAAGAACAGAGCGTTGTATTCTTGCAGGGATTTCCAGAAAGACAGACAATCTATCCACAACTAAAACAAAGCAAAATGAAGGTAGGTTAGGTATATGACTTGCCAAAGATTTTCAATTTAGCGGCCAATTCGTTATAGGAACCAGTTGTCAAAGTTCCAAAGAGGATTTATGAACCAATGTATACCTCTATCTAGCGACCACCCTCTATTTGAATTGTTGTCCAGTTTTTAATATCCCAATGAGGATTTTTACACTAAAAATTTATACCTCTTTTAAGCGACCAACCCCTATTTAGCGACCTGTTGCCAGTTTTATTCCTCTATAAAGTGAGACCATGCAGTTAACAACTCTCGAAGGTGGTCAATTATGGATTTCTACTACTACATACGGTACAAGAATAGTTTCTAAATACAATTAATACTGTGTACCTTGTTTCCCATGTTATGAAGAGCTTTTTCAAAGTAACCTCCAGTTTGTTTCTCCAAGATTAACCCTTCAATCAATGAATCAATCTCATCGCTACCCACATTCAATCCTTCCTTCTCACTGCTATTCACTTGCTGGGGCACCTCTGCTTTAACTGCGGTCCGTTGAAGACGCCTATAAAATGGAAATTGTTCTTATAACCCATCTCTTTCCCTCTGGGTTCCTTAAGACCATAACAAGAGCTTACGTACCCTAACATTCTTGTAACTTTCCCATCAGGGGTAGGCACGGGTTTGATGTACAGTCTCACAGATGATACGTAATCTGGTTGATGGTGACCTTGGAAGGAAAGGGGTTGGTTCTGCTTGAAGCCATAACTCTTGCGAACTGGAGCGGTAACGTTCTAGATTTCGAGAGAATAGAATTTCAGCTAGGATGTCTTCATAATTGTCATTACCATCGATCATTGCTTCCCTTTCCGCTAAAATATGGAAAGCATCATCCCACCAGACAGTTCGTGATCATCATCATCATCATCATCATCATCATCATCATCACCATCATCATCACCATCATCATCACCATCATCACCATCATCATCACCACCATCATCATCACCATCATCATCACCATCATCATCACCATCACCATCACCATCACCATCACCATCACCATCACCATCACCATCATCATCACCATCACCATCACCATCATCATCATCACCATCACCATCACCATCATCATCATCATCATCATCATCATCATCATCATCATCATCATCATCATCATCATCATCATCATCATCATCATCATCATCATCATCATCTTCACCACCATATATTGTCAACATCATCATCAACATCATCGTCGTCGTCGTCGTCGTCATCATCATCGCCAACATCATCATTCTTACCTGTAACTGTAATGTGCTCGCATTAGTGTTAACAGGGGTGGTGGCTGGAATCAGCCTCGGATGAGCAGACTTGGCCCTCAGTTTCTGCTTGGCTGTGATTGGTCTAGATTCTTCCCCCCCTCCCGGCGTCCTACAGCTCTTAGGTCTGACCAGCTGTTTGTTGTAGGTCATCTGGTACATCCCACACGCGTCAGGTTCCATTGCTAAGCTAGTCGAGTCGTTCTCACTTCTTATGGCTGTTTGGGGTCTGTCAGTCATGAGGCGCACGTAGTCTAAAGCTTGATTATTGGATCGGTTTTGTTGGTGCATTGTAAAGCGAGGACACCTGATAGATAATAGCAACAACAAAAAGGAAATAAAAACCCCATCACAAATCCAAATATTATATCACGATGGCTTTGAATTTTCTGGCTGTGTCAATGCGGTAGAAAACCTAGCGTCTGATGGAATTTGAAGTCATAACTCAGAGGACCATTCTTATCGTGTTCGACACATGCCCATTCTAATAAACTACAAACCAATACGGGATCGCGCCTAATAGCATGATAATGAGTACGAAAGATAGATATATTCGAAATCCCTGTACTAAAACCATTTCAATCACACTATTACTGGATCTGGGCGGGACCCTCGCAGTAGCATTCGTTGTGGTATTATTATTGTTAATATCATTATTTCTTTATTCATTTAATTTTAAATAGTTATATAGTTGTTTTATTATTGATCGCGGTATACGTGTTATAAAAAATACTCTAATAAAAGAAGTATTCGCTATTTATTTTTGTTTCTGCTTTATTTATTTCTAGGGCTCAATCACATTGTATGCGTTCTAACTAAGGCAGCAAGCAAATATTAAATCAATCATACAAACACTTGAAATGACAGTAACCATTCACAACCCACTTTATCGTGACTGGGAAACTGCACAATGAGTACCCTGCTATTGTGTAGAGGTCAAGCTCCTTCTCGAAAACAAATCCAAAGTTTTCTTATTTATAGCAATGATCTACAATATCGACACAGAATGATACCAAGGCGGAATTTTTTTTAAATTTTCCCACGCCATATATCAAACTATTGACAAATCTTTAAATAAAATCTTAACCAATACGAATTTGGATGGGAACTTTCTAAATTTACTAAAGTACGTACACATCTAACAGAAAAAGCATGCAATATCGTGGGAATGCGAATATATTAGGCAGTAAAGTCTAGGAATTTTATTCAGTTGACTTCATTGCTCTGTAGTCAAATGGCCTTCCTAAAGCATCTCTCTCTCAGTTTAATATTGTTCTTCATCGCATACTGCTTTTTCGACGACAGATTCTTGAAAAATGGTAAAAACATTTTCACATCTTTTTTCCGCGATTATTTTTAATCTAAAATATTTTTGAAGATTATTAATCTTTTCGTCTCTTACCTAGTAAAATTCTATTTAATTGATAGCATAGTTTGCTTAAAATTAAACTTTTTTACAGGAGTGACGGCCACGACAATATTTATAAGTACGTCTTACACGACAAATTATACGATCTCGGATTATGAACGTTCATCGCCAACTGCTGTTCTACAATCTGGAACCGCTGGTACAGCCTCTACTCTTGGTGGATCAGGAACTTCATCTTCTACTCGCCCATCACCAACTCCCTCGCAGGTCGTTTCAATTACATCATCGGCGGTCTGTTTAAATCCTGTTTGTGATTCAGTGCCCTACAACACGTTGTCTGAGAAATGTTGTGCTGGGAAGGTAGCCACAATGTGGGAAAATGCGGATTGTTGTGATACTGTGTCTTTCGATGCAGATACTCAAATATGTTGTGATGGGAAGGTGAATTACATACTCGGTAGCAGCATGGATTGCTGTGGCAAAAAGGCTCTTGAAGTGGGTTCATACATATGTTGTGGTGGTGTCAAGCATTACATCGATTCAGTACATTCAAACTTCGCTTGTTGTGGAAAAGAAGCCTATCACATGGTTTCTGAGGTATGTGTTGATGCTGCTGCCAGTAAAACGAAATTTAGAACTGGCGAGCCACACATCTGTGGTTCAGTAGAATACGACGTAAAGATTGAAATATGCTGTTTAAAAAAACGAAATCCAAAACCAGCTATCGCGCCGGCTTGTTGTGAAGAGGCTGCTTACAGTTTCAAGACAGAAAAATGCTGTGATGGCCAAGTCAATTGGAGACCAAAAGGAACTTCAGCTTGTTGCGGAAAAGAGGCGTACAGTTTGAGCGAGAAAAAATGTTGTGGCGGTAAACTACACGAAAAGCCTAAAAATGCAGATTGCTGCGGGGATCAAGCATATGACATTAAGCAAAAGAAATGTTGTGAAGGACGACTGTTCGATCGTCCATGATTATAACATCTAACCTAACATAATTTGTAATCAAAAAAGGCTAAATATTACAATAATAAATAATTCTAAATATGCTTCTTTTTGAAAAGGTACTAACATACTTTTAAATTCTGCCAGAGATTGGTATGATTAATGTATTATCTGTAGGCCCTATACCTAAAACGGTTTTTCAGCAGATAACCCATTTTAAAATCATGTCAAGTTCACATGATATCAAGGATTGGCTGAGGGCTCTAAGCCAATGAGAAGCGAGATAGTGAGTAAAATGTTTAATAATGGAATACATTTATCATGTCAAGTTCATTCAAAGTCACACTGGATTGAAATACTTTTGCTATTTTTTCGTAAGTAGAATAAAATCTTCATCAGTTTGCAATTATATCAATATTTGCAGATATTGATTTGCCAATATTCCACCATGCACTAGACGGATTTTGTTATATAATATGATACTGTAATAAAGAAAAGCATAATACTAATACCCACCAATAATTCATAATCGGGTCTAATACTTTATAATGATCTTCGATAATCTTCACGTAAGTAACTTTCGACGAGTCCTCCAGCCCAAGGCGTCTCTTGGCATCACGTGACAGTTCATACAGCGCTCCCGTTTTCCAGTACTTCTCAATAATCGTCCGAGTTATGCTACAAAATAAAATTTCGGAGTGAGACAGGTCTAAACTTTACATACAGAGGATAAACACCAGACTTCTAGCAACGTAGCACTCCAGATTGCTATTCAATAGAAGAATCACGAATTCCGTATTACTGCTCCATGCGCATGCTCAAGGAATAAAAAAGTGGGCAACCGAGTTTCAAAACCTGCTTCAGTATTGCATTTGTATTTTTTGACCAGATCAAAAGGACGCCTGCCATTAGTTAGTTACAAATCAAATATACTGAATTATAGCAATTTTTACAACCCGTGTGCCCACTTTGTTGAGTAGTAGCATGGAATTCGTGAAGCGTGTATTCTGTGTGGAATATTCAAGTGTTCCAGTGAAATTCTGCGAAATTTCAAAGAGTTTGTATTGTTGAAGTTGTGCACTCTTTGCTTTTGGTATTTGTAAATATTTTTTACCCCGAGTATCGAGTAAATAAGGCTTATCCATTCAGACGGTCTGTAATCAAGGAATTTCACAAACATCGGTTCTAAGATACGAAAAGTCATTTTGCTTTTTTGTGGAGTGACTCTATTTTGCCAGTTAACTGTAACGTCCATGGGTATAAAGGGGAGGGGAGGGATGGGTGTTTTGTTGAGGTTACTAGTGACTGACCCAACCCATCTTAAGAAATCATAGATATGCCTCATCCAGTATGTTTATAACTTACATTTGCGCCTCGGAATCATCTTCCACATACTTCGCGCATTCAACTTCAATCCAGAATCTCAAAAACGTCTCCCCCTTAGTACCCAACAGGAACTCCTTAAACTCGTCCATCCCTTCCTTGGTCGCCAGGTCGTACGGTTTTTCTTCCTCTTGCCAGTCATCATCATCATCTAAACCATCAATGTCATCCAAGTCAAACCCTACAGACGTAGCAGCGATACTAACTCTCCGCCTGGCGTTCAGGATTCCTTGTATTCCCTTCAGTGTGTACTGGCTGCCAGTTTCAACATCAATGTTAGGATCTTCCAACCCAACCTCACCATCGTCGCGTACATTTGAAAGGTCAACGAGTTTTTCGGATCTTTCATCTTCGTTCTCGTTATCTTGTTCTTCTTCTTGTACCGGAGTAATACCCCTGTTAGATGAATTCCCACTTCCTATGTTCCTAGGCTTCTTCCCTATTCTTTCTTCGTCTGCCTCATTCTCTCGATCTGCGGTACTCGGTATCCCATCAGTCGTTACTGCTTGATTATCTTTCAAATCTTCGTGTTTTTTCGTAATATTCGAATAACTTTTGTCATCAATCGATAATTCCTCGGCTGTTTTCGAATGTGCACCGTCAGACACGATTATTGGTATCGATACTTCACTACTAACCTCGGAAGTACTTGTAGATTGTTGACTTTTCGTCTTTTCAAAAGGTTCTTTTTCGACCAATTCTTCTTTTGCTTGTGAAGACTGTGGAGAAACTTCTTTTTCTTCGCCTTCAGAACGAGCAGAAGAGATACGAGAAGATTTTAGAGGAACCATTTCTTCATTTTGTAATGCCTCTGCTTTTTCTCTCACTGAATCAGGTGAAGTAGGACCTGATGGAACTCCTTTATTTTCTCGCCCTGGGACATTCGTCTCGCTCACTTTTAACACTTTTTCCATGTCGGAGTCTTTCACAGTATCTTTTCCTTCAAATTGTTTGTCTAATGGGATGTCAAAGTCCACGCTTTCTCGTAAGTCTTTAGCTTTATCGCCGTCAGTAAAGACTATTCCTTTTTCCTCCAGTAAGTTTTCCTTGATTTCAGTTGAGTTTTCGTAAGAATTTTGACCCTCACCAAAAAGTTCGTTTGGAATGCTTTCTTTAGTGTCTTCTTTGGAAACATCATTATTAGCTGTCGTATTTTCAACTGTTTGACTTTTATTTTCAATTACATTTTCTTCAGCAGAAACCTTTGAATTACACTCATCATTCTCAGAATTTTTATCTCCAACACAGTGAATGCTTGCTTCACTTTCATTTGACTTCACAGATCCAACATTTGAAGTTGAAACAGAATTAGCAGAAGCACCAGAAACATTGCTTAGGAAACTCATACGAGATGAAGGTCGTGAATCAGTTTCTTTATTATTCTCATTATACGAAACCGTGCTTGAACCCGAATCATCTTCAAATACAATATCTGGAGTTCTTGAGAAAGAACTCCCTCCAGCGTAGCTATACAAGCTTCCCCTGCTATCTGCTCGCCTAAAAGATTCATTCCACGCTGAAAACGTGTCGTCAAGTGTGCGAATGTGAGGTGAAGCTGCCGTGCTTGTTCCTCCAAAGGAACTGAAGTCGTTACCGTCGACGGGGCTGCTCAAGTTGAAGCTTACAGCACTTCGTTTTCGGTTTGGAATGGTTGTGCTTGTTGTTATGCTGAACTCGTCGTCCATTCTGTAATCACCCAGGAATGTAGACTAGATAGAAAAAGACGATTTTCAAGATATCAAAAAAATATCAATGGGTTTGTCATGTGCAAGCACCGTGCAATGGATGTAATGTTGATGGCCGCAATGTTGATGGGCGCAATGCGGATGCGCGCAATTTTGATACGGGTAATTTTGATGCGGGCAATATTGATGGGCGCAATTTTCATGAGCGCAATTTTTATGAGCGCAATTTTGATGCGCGCAATGTTGATGGGCGCAATGTTGGTGGGTGCAGTTTTGATGCGTGCAATGTTAGTGTACACAATGTTGATGACAATCGATGTTGCAAGCCATGACCAATTTGTTCCACGTTATGTTTCTGAAGTAGAAAACGATCACCTACACATTGCTTTCAAAAATTGAGTATTATGACATGGCTAGTAACATCTGTAGCTTATCAATTTTATCAAGTGCAAAAATGTTACAAAAATTATTAGTTCTAAGAAGGCAGCTACAAACCTGCACAGTAGATAGCACCATTGTCAGTTTATACTCTGCATACAACTCGCTTCTAAGAAACAAAGGTACCCTATACTTCTTCACATACTCAAGCCCCTGTGCCTTTTCGAGGACCATGACATAGTATCCTATTCTGGACTGATTGTCAGTTACATTGTAGATTGTTCCTTTGAAGTGCGTAAGCTTTCTCAACTGTGACGCTGCGTGAGCATCACCCACTCCTATGTCATCAGCAAGTTTTTCAATGAATTCTTCAAACTGGGCGAACTCTTTGTTGTAAAATAGACGTTCTGCAAAACACTTTAAATGAAGAAGAGAATTACAGTTATAATATGTACTCATTTTGTTTGATCTACGGTATATTTTGTAGTTTTTTTTAATTTTTGCTTTTTTTTTGCAATCCAAGATCCAATAATCATGAGAAAAAAATTAAAAATTTTTAGCCTTCAAAATTTCAGCATAACATTTCAGATTTTCTTAAATGAAAAATCGTTTATAATTTAGCATAAATTACAAGCTTTAACCAAATTTTAGAGGTTGAGTATCTTTTTTCTATACATTAAGTATAGTATATTCATATTGTTTCAAAAGCTGAAAATCCAAAAACATTTTTTTTTGCTATTTCAAAGTCCAGTTATTAATGAAATATTCATCAGCAAAAAAAGAACACTAAATAGCCCTAATTTGACATTTGAAAGTCTCTATGAGTACTAAGGTGGTTTGACTGTTGGTAGATGGCCAGACAAGAGACACGGCAAAACATGGTTTTATATATAGCGATTTTCTACTATATTCATTGGTTATTTTTATAATCGCAAGTTTGGCATGATGGAATTTTATAAAGGTTAGAAAATTCACCAGTTTAGAAATAAGAAATGTTTGGGATTCACCCTTGTGATTCATGAGCTAAGATATTGAAAAGGAAGGATATGCTTGGTAAGTAAGCAATTGCTTTGCTTATTTGCAAGATAAAACACACACAAATTGCCTAAGGTATTGGAAAGGGTCAAGGCTTTCAAGGCAAAAGGTATATGAAAGGGGTACTATTTTGCTAAAATTTGTTATAAGAAAAGGTAAGGGAGTCCGGGTGGAGCATACCCGTACAAAATGTGCCCAATTCACCCCCGGCTGGCCAATTATTACCTGTAAGTGGGCGCCCCACAGTGTGGTCTAAATATAAGCCAGGAAAGAGTGCTCATAATAACATGTTACACTTACTGGTAAGGCAAGGAATGTGTTGAAATAGTCAACAAAGCTTTGCTCTTCTAAGAACACTTCCTGAAATTTGAAAATAAGAGGAAAAAATATAGCTTTTTGATGCCCGTACAGGTCAGCATGATTACAGTAAGTTATCTTTAGCATTACCTTTCAGGAGGAAGATGGGGGGAAGGGGGGGACAGTGTCATCATTTTTATATTAAAAGTGTGGTATATTGAAAATTGTTCAAACCTTGTGCCCTTGTAAAGGTCAATGTTGTGTTTCAATACTACCAGGTTTATATAAATAAGGTAAAAAAAATAGTAAAATATTTAAAAACAAAGAGAGCCACGACCATTCTTTGTATTTTTCGATTTCATTAACTCGCTGTTTTCACGGATAATACACTTTTGATTCAACTCAGAGTACTTGTATGTAAACATTCTCACTTCTACTGTCTGTAATCTTGCTAACAATAAGTAAGATTACTTAAGACATAATGTACCCTCTGATTGATAAGATATCCTGGTGTGATACACAAAGTTATAAAGGTCTCAACTTACCAAGTTCTCAACATTCAGCTCTTCTGGTTCGTTTATACTTTGTTCCAGCATTTTTAAAACATGGCCTCACAATTCACAATGTCTTTTCTAGATTTCATTCTTTGGAATCGAGTTGAATATTACGTGCAGTACTGTGTACTCAAGAGTTCCACTTGGTCACTTCACTGCCATTTCCAAACGCACCATTTTAAAAGTGTTATTTCCTTGTCATTGTGTTCAAAGGGGTTCAAATGATTTAGAAAAAAACCTGATTGTATTCATTTCAAGAAGATCGTACAATCCGATCGTAATTGCATTAGATATTTTCATCAATACAGTTTATATCAAGTTGAAGCAGTTGGAGCTAGTTCTCGCCATGTTGTATGTGTTCCAATATTACATATGTAAATTAATAACCACCAGGTATTGACCAATCATGAGCAACTATTGTACGAGTGGCTTCCTCAGTGACTATGGCAACGTTATATTAAATAAACATACTTTTGAAATGACTTCAATGAGGAAAGCATCTTTTTTGGAGGGACAAAAACAAAAACAAAAAAAAATGTTTATTTAAATTGTTATTAATTTAACATGCCTAATATAATATATATTTTTAAAATTTGATAAAAAAATAATTTTTCTTCAATTGAAAAAAAATATTACTAATATATTTTATTAACTAGATATTTCCTTCTGATAACAGATAATTTTCAATAAAAATATAACAAAAGCTTCTTTTCCTTCTTTTTAATTTTTAAAAATCTCGTATCAAGAAAAAAATAAAAAATACTCCCTCCCCTCCCCAACGTTTTTATTTGTTATTATGTGCCCGCAGTGTTATTATAACCGCTGAAAATGGCTGCCCTGTGTTTTGGAAGAAACATTCGACACTCTTTCCTTGTTTTAGACAAACTTCAAGGATTATTTGGGGTTGGTGCTGCTGTTTCTAGGACTGTTCGCAGATTTTCCAGTGTCAAGGCTCATGCACTTGTTTATAAGGAACATGGAGATCCAAGTAAAGTTTTGAGGTAACATTTGAGAATCAGAGAGCTGCACTCACTTAACTTATTATGGCATTCAGAAAATATTTCAGGTTTATGTGAGCTTTTCTTCTGATCGTTGTATTCAGTTTTCAACCAAGAATACCTTGAACTAAGATATTCCCTAAAATGTGATCCAAACTTCCAGCTGAATTCAGCCAATCAGAATTGAGGATTCAACAAGCTATTTTCATTAACATTTTCCATCATTCTTCCAAGAGAACCCATGAAATACGAGTTCTTCCTTTGTGGCTGAATTGTAATTCAGCCCTAGAAAACTCTTACATTTTTTACTTGGAAAAACGCTCAAAAATGCTAACCAATACTAGTGACCAATAATTCCTTTCTAAGGGAGGTGATCAACTCCGTTGCAAGTTAGAGGAAAGCCATAAACTACCCTAGGTTATCAAGACTCTAATGAAAGCTAGCAGGACCTGGAAGCACAGGTGCTGGAGAGTCTCAGGAACCCAGGGTAGTTGCAATAAATATTAAAATTTAATTAGTAATTTAGTTGAAATATCATGTCACTCAGTTTTAGGTGTGCTGCAAACATTATGTTTTCTTTTCCATGTGTAACTATTATCTTTCTGGTATTTAGTCTTGACTTTGTAGACAGAAAAGTTATTGGCGCACATTCTGTAGGTGTGCATATGATAGCAGCACCTGTCAACCCTGCCGACATCAACCAGATACAAGGTAGTATATGGTTTTAGACCCCTTTCACATGACATCAAAGAAGCTCAAATTGGAGGACAAAGCAAGAGAATTTCAGTCTCCTAAGAATTGAACCAATTGTTTTGTCCTCCAAATTGCGTTGGGTCAGCTAAAGAGTAAATGAGATCATGATAACTCGCGGTAAACTAGTGTGGGCTGCGTCGGTGTTTCTAAAGAAACAATAGTGATGAATATGTAATTTATACACTGTAAAGAAAGAGAATACTTACTGACGTTTCGGACGCTAGTCCTTCGTCAGAGTAAAAAAGGTAAATGCATAGCAGCAATCAAAGTAATTTGAAAGCTATGGAACTTAATGTCTTTATCAAATCTGTTGTTTATTTAGCTTTCCAAATCTTGATGGAATGAATTCTTCTATTGATTATATCCACAGGTACCTATGCAATAAAACCAATGCTACCTGCCGTAGGAGGAAATGAAGGCTTTGGTCAAGTAATCAAGGTTGGCAAGGAGGTCAAAGATGTCAAAGAAGGGGATTTTGTTATTTTGGCTGAGAATTCTTTAGGTTAGTATGAAATACTGTAAAGAGGAGCTGTATGACCAACACTGCTTCAATTTTAGATATTTAATACCAATTATGATTCTGGGAATCAAGTTTGGTGACTAGCAGAAGTGCACTCTCCTGTTACTTCTGGGGTATTGGATCCATTCCCAGACTCATGCAGTATCACATGTGAGCAGAGTTTATTGGGTCTCTACCTTTGAGGCTTGTTCTCTGGGTTCTCATGCCCTGACTTAGATCAGCTCTGATGTTGTTACAGATTTGACAATTTGTTGCTGTGCTCTTCCAGGTTCTTGGTCAAGATACCTGGTTTTGACAGAGCATGAAGTAATTCAAGTTCCAGACAAAGTAACGATGGAGTTTGCAGCAACACTGGCTGTGAATCCTTGTACTGCTTACAGAATGTTAAAAGATTTTGAGCAATTAAAACCAGGTGAACAGTTGAATACAAACCTATTTTTCTTTCTTTTTTTTTTCTTTTTCTTTTTTTCTTTCTTTTTTTACCCCTTTTTTTTCTTCCCAAAATTTTTGTTTTATAAGTAAATTATGAACACAATTAATTTTTGGGAAAAAAGGACAAAATTTTAGCCTCCTCCGCAGCCATTCTTAGGTTTCTCACAAAGAGAGAAGAGTTGGGAGAGAAGCATTGAATGATGATCCTAAGAACGGCTGCGAATGTGGCTAAGGAAATTTAGAAATGTAGTGGAAATGTGGAATCGTGCTGGTATTTGGAAAGACTTTGATTTCTTTATTGTTTACATAGATGCGAACCCTTTGTTTATTCAGGCAGTACAATTATTCAGAATGGTGCTAATAGTGGTGTAGGAAGAGCAGTCATCCAGCTTGCTGCTGCATGGGGAATCAAGTCTATTAATATCATAAGAAACAGGTACTGGTAAATGAAATGCATGGTTCCGGATTTTCCAAAACAGAAAAACTCTCGAGATTCATGAATTGAGCGATGTAAATGAAATTTTTAAGGTTGGAAATGTTTTTCCTATACATAAAGATTATGCTTTCTACTTAAAGACCTGAGAATTCCAAAAATACATTTTTAAGGGGGGTCGTAAGATACATGTATAATATATAAAAGATAAAATTTAAGTTAACATGCAAATGTAGATGAAAAATATAAAAAATTCATATCCTTTTTTTTTGCCAAAATTTCACCACAAAATCATTTGTTATGAATATTAAAATAAAACTTATAGGATAAAAGCTGCAAATTCGACGTTAAAATTTTGGTTGTCGATCCGGGAAATCCCAAGTCCACCAGTCCAGCCATGGACGGTTCCCGATTTTCCAAAAGAGAAAAACTCTCAAAATTTACGAATTGAAAGACGTAAATGAAATTTCAAAGGTTGGACATGTTTTTGCAATACATAAAGATTTTGCTTACTCCTTCAAAACCTGAAAATTCAAAGAAAAACATTTTGTGATCCAAGATATCGATCCTATCAACCGAAATCCAGTCCAACCGATCCATTCTATACACAGTCCCCCATAGACCCCCACGCACATAGGAAATTATTACCAGCAAGACAGTAGTAAATTATAGTATGAATCGAGTATCATTTTGTCATTTATTTTAAATTTGAGAAAATTGTACTTTTAAGGCCAAATTTAGAGGAGTTACGAAAAGAACTGACTGACCTGGGTGCAACACACGTTGTCACTGAAGAATTCTGCAGAACTCCTGACATGACTAAATTAATGAAGGTACGACGATGTAATCTAACCGTACATTAGTGTGTGTGTGTGGATG
>OCZR010004629.1:1140-13135 GCA_900234385.1 Anemonia viridis
TTCGAAATTTTTGCATTTATATTATTAACAAGAAATCGCATGGTATTCTCGTGCACTTTGGGATAAATTCGCACTCGCGGGTTTTCAAAAAGCTCAAATAGCACTCGCCCTTTCGGGCTCGTGCAATTTTGAACTTTTTGTAAACCCGCTCGTGCAAATTTATCCCAAAGTGCACTCGAAACCATGCGATTTCCTATACATATCCAATGCTCTTCTTGCGCATTCCAATAATACTTTGAGGTTTTGGGGTGTAAATGACAAGAAATCGTTCGTTAATATTACCATAAAAATTATTCAGAAGGGACGAAAACTGAACCAGATATTAATGCTTATGGAGATACGAGAATTAACCAAAACCGGAAAGAAAGAAATTTAAACAGGTTTTTGAGTAAAAGTCAAGACATTTCCTAGTAAGTCCATACCTTGTCTGTAGCACGTTTTGATTTTCCTGTGCGAGTAAATTAACTTTAATAAACTGTTAGTCAGAGTTTCACTAATGTTAGCAAACCTACTCAACTCTTTCCAGTTACCCCCCGAAGCACAAAGAATTATGGGGCATACGAATATACGGAATCAGCCGGAAAAAATTATTTGGAAATACTGTATCTACTTGTAGGGTTTACTAAAGTGTATTAGTCTAATATCTTTTTGATGGCCTGGTTTACAGTCTGTAGTGACTTCACTCTGTAGCATTTTTAGTAAATAGGGTTTTATATTAGTGATAGTTTTCTTTTTCGTCTTTTTTTTTTTTTTCCTTTTCAGATTATAAAAAATTCATGCAATTTTGGACTTTTATTAAAAAGATGCAGCACAAAATTATTATATGTATTTCAAGCAAACTCGCTCACCGACATAATTGTTTCAAGCAATTATTTCAACTCTTTCCAATGTGTGTAGTATATTTATCACAGTTTAAAATGTTATTTAATCGAGTACACATGATAAAAAATAAATTCATTAAATGAAAAAAAAAACAGAGCAATGTGTAATATTCTTCGTTCAAGAAAAACATATTCTGTTCCAGTGCTAAAATATATATTTTGAACAAGGTTTCCATAACACTGAGCGTCTATTATATTGTTTTTTAATTATTATTATATTTTCGTATCAGTTTGTTTAATGTTTTGTTTTTCGTTTGGTGGTTTAAGATTATCTTTGACTTACAATCCAATATAGTTTTTCACCGACATTAACAATTTAAAACATCTCATGCTGTATGGGCTGAATGCAGCTCAATATTTGGAGGACAAAACAATAGGTTACAATCTAAGCTGGAGACTGATTGTTTTGTTCTACAAATTGAGTTCTCATGACGTCAGTTGTGTCCAGTTACCCCGACACGGTGTCAAATTACAATCCGTGTTTTTTGATCGTTGGTACTGTACAGAATTCCTTTCTATGAATAAAGATCTGAAGAATGGAGTTGGGAGCAAGTTTCACAAGAATCATTATCATACCTTTTACCTTAATACTATTGATGCTCTGTCATCCAAGTGACGGTAAGATCTCCCTGTATTTTGTAATAATTTCACTTCAATTTTAGTACTTTAGAATTTTCTCTACTCATACTTCTGATCTCCGTTCTTTAACGATTCGAGGGCCTGTCGAGGGTTTTGCTCCGGGTTCTCCAATTCAATTCTTTCGTCCGCAAAAATCAACTTCTAAATTTCAATTGGAATCAGTAGGCAAATAGCTACTCCGCTGTAAACGGTTCCAATTCTTCCACAGCAAATTTAAATTTGATGTGTGTATTTTTCTATGTCTTTACACTGGCTCAGTGAAATATGAAAAAAATCCTCTTCAATTTTTAGATTTACTGAAGGATTTTTGTTCAAAAAAAAATCCTCAATATCCAAGATCCTCAATATCCAAGATCCTCAATACTCTCGAAATCTTTTACTCATTATGGAGAGAAACAATTACTGGTACATAGTTCAAGGTTTGAAGACTCACAACTGGTAATGTCTCGGAAATCGGACAAGGTTTTGATGCCAAAAGACACGATTGAAATTCCGGCAAATAAATCAGTAGGTGCGGGCCACCTTAATCCAATTTATCCAATATTTTCACACATCGCAAAGTCGACTTAACTGATTTAGCTAATTCTGTAATAACAAAACACACCTCCACACTGATCGTGTATACGTGGTCACCTACCAGTTGTCAAAGACAACCCGGGGTTAGGCAAGGCCTGCTGGGTGTTTTCCAGGTTCCGACAGCGATCGAGTGACGACTCATTGTGATTCTTACGATCCAAGAAGCAGAAATGATTAATATATCGATATAGAATGCATTTGTATTTTCTTTTACTTCATACCGACATTTAATAATTATAGATTATATGATTACTATACTGGCTACATAAAGCTTAAAGTCCCATGCCACTTACCGTGATGCACCGCGGTAGTCAATGAATTTCGTGATCCACGAAAATCCAAAGATTTATAGGAAGCTTACAGAATCCGTTGCCATCGTGACAATAAAGTACGAAAAACACTTCTTTGTGGCTTCAATGGATGATTTCAGTGTTTACTCAGAACGTTGGAATTTCTATTTTCATCTCCTCTGAAATTTTTTTTGGATTGTTGGAGATATCAAAATAAACAAATCACGGTGCATCACGGTAAGTGGCAATGGGTCTTTAAATAGCATTTTTACAATAATTTTTCATTTTTTTTTTTCTTTCTTTGATATTTCTTGTACCTTGTATTCTCCGAACAGGATCTTGTCGGAATTTAGAAATCAGGACCGTTATCAAAGACAAAGTTTTGACCAATCACACGATTCGTACCATTCAGCCAATCATCGACGCTAGAACTTGTCGTGCTCAATGTTTTCTAGAAATGCTGTGTTTTGGGGTGAACGTTTGTGTTGATCAAAACAGCACAGCTACATGTGAGCTGACCAACTCAGACCATATTCGAAGTGAAACAGACTTGGTGGACAAACCGGGATGTACTTTCTACGGATCAGAGGTGAGGGATGTGTGTGTTTAGATTGCCATTAGCTTCTTGTATCATCATCATGTATCATCATCATCATGTATCATCATCATGTATCATCATCATGTATCATCATCATGTATCATCATCATGTATCATCATCATGTATCATCATCATGTAGTACCATCATCATGTATCATCATCATGTATCATCATCACATATCATCATCACATATCATCATCACCATATCCTTCATCATCATATACCATCATAAATCATCATGGCTATGGACCAATGTCTCAATATTTTAATCTAATTAGCCTCTATAGTGCAGCAAGTTATATATGCCCTATTTCTAACATTCTTCTTTTTCCAGACCGCATGTTCCAGTAGCCCTTGTGTGGGTAATGCCACGTGTCAAGGAGATTTTGTAGAAGATGCCAAACCCTACAGATGCATCTGTCCCATGGGATACACCGGACAAAAATGTGAAATAGGTAAATATAATTTTGGTTTGTTCTTGTCTTATATTGTCTTCACCCTTAATATAATCATGTACCATCATCATGTACCCCTAGCCTGGCAGCACGTCGGAATACAGCTCAATTTGGAGGACAAAACAATACGTTCCAATTCTCAGGAGGTTCTTTTCTTATATTCTCCAAATTGAGCTGCTTTGCGTCACACGTTTAGTATAGAATAAACACGACTTTGAATGATTTATTTTAACTGAATCTCATCATCTTTGGTATGTACAGACATTGATAAATGTACACTGGATAACCATGCGTGCATGAATATAAACTTTTCCATGCTTCCTCTTTCTAGACCTTGACGAATGCTCTCTTAGCACCCATGATTGTCACGTGAATGCCACGTGTAAAAACATTATTGGTGGACACAACTGCTCTTGTAAAAATGGTTTCTATGGCAATGGCAGGACCTGTCATGGTGAGCAACATAATAGACCCCATGCAGCACTTTGGAATGCAGCTCAAATTGGAGGACAGAAAAATAGTTTCCAATTTTAAAGAGATTGGAATTCTTTTGCTCTGTCCTCCAAATTGACTCTTTTCACGCGGCGGCCATGTTTATTCCCATGAGAGCAAAAACCATTGTTTGGAGCATTTCAAAGCGAGGTTCGGGTTATCCCTTGGGATTCAAACCTATTGTTTTAACCAATATGGCCGCCGCGTGATGTGAAATTGTTGCTATAGTTCAAAAAAGTTAATTATTTAATAATTTTTTCCACTATTTTTGGCTGATGCCAGATATTGACGAGTGCAGTTCTGATGCTCATGATTGTCACGTGAACGCCACGTGCAGCAATACTATTGGTGGATACAATTGCAAATGCAAAGCACCATCATATGGCAATGGAACTGTTTGCTCTAGTAAGTTTAAAGTGTAGTAAAAGTAGCTTCATGTCAAATGTTTTGCATGGAAAATATTATCAGGAACAAACTCATTCATTTTACACACTTTCGAATTTTACAAATTTTCATTGGAATACGTGAATGATCGATTCTAATAGGAACGAAGAATTGATCTCAAGGTCTAATAATTTTTCATAATGTTTTCTTTAGTACCACCAGAAAACTGCACAGAATTGAGATCATTGTTAATTCGGTAAGTAGTGCTTGAGTTAGCGTAGTAGTGGGTTCCCTATGTCCTGTTATGAGATGAAAGAATCTGGGGCGAGATAGGCCGCAGCACTGTCAGAAGTTCCTTCTGGCACTGTCTAATTCTCATGTATATTTTCTATATATTTTTATGGTACATCAGTTACGGTCAAGATGTGCTTGAAGGCGGAATTATTGGACAGGGAACGAATAGACGTTATTGTGTTTTCTCCGAAATTCCCGGATGTGATGCAGGACCATGGACGCTGGTCATGAAAATTAACGGCTCACTGGTATGTAAAAGACATTTTTCTTGTAAGAAAAGAAGAATTAAATAAGATACGATGAGAAATTATTGGATATCGATAGCTGCAAGTTTTTGGACAATAAAGTACTTATTAATCTAGCTCGATTGATTGATGATTTTTTGGGGAAAGGAACAATGCCAAACCGGTGCTTTTAGACTAGCATTTATTTTCGAGTGTTATTTATTTAAAGATATCTCAAAAACTTATAGTAAATAAAAACTGAAATAATAGGATCTATGTTATTATTACAGAGTACTTTTGACTACAACTCATCATTGTGGACCAACGCCTTAACGTTCCAGCCAGAAGCAAACAACCATGGACTCGACAATACGGAAACCAAATCATCAGCCTTCTGGAACACCCCCCTGAACAAGCTATGTTTCGGGATGGAATACGGGGGAATCAAGCGGTGGATATCTTTCGATATTCAAGCCAAATCTTTGTATGATGTAATGAATAACGCCAACGAAACTCTAATTCATGTTGGGGAAGAAAAATGGCGAACGCTGCTTCCTCCTGAAGTAACTTCCATGACGGAAAACTGTCCAAAGTTAGTCTGCTGAATATATTTAATTTGCCATTGTCCACTAAGGCGTTGAGGGAAGAGATCAAAACAATTGTCAGCAGGAGGGAACCGATTTAAGGGGTGGGGTTGTATCATTATCACCCGGTACCCATCACCTCTGGAAATGAAATCTTTGATTTTGTCCACAAATATCTCCAAAGTTAAAAGTAAAATCGCAGAAGTAAATGCACGGTCCTTCTGCATGTATGCTAAAACACATTTTCGCATAGAAATTGTCACTATAGGCATCCAGTACTGAGCATCTCAATGGTTATCTGAGGCCACCAAAATTGATAAAATCGGGTCCATCCTACCGAAAGGAATTTTCTGGAAGTGTGGGGATAAAACGTCATCATGCTTGGGGCCTATTTGTTTAACCTCTTCCCTAATGAAAAAAAATCTCTACTCTTGTATATTGATAAACTTCAAATTCTTCAGTATCCAAAAAAACCTATTTGCTGATCAGGGCATCGACTAACACATGTGACAAAACCGGAGAACCCAGAGAAAGACCTTTGAACCTAACAAACGTACTGTTCCTGCAACTATTCCAAGTTCAGAATAGTCCCCTTCACAGTTCCTTGCGCCATCGTGAAAGGTAGCCGAGCCTTTGTATTGAAGCGAGACAAACGTTGAGCTTGTAATGATAGAGACCTTTTTTAACACCTTGGACAATTATTTACATATCTCTATCATTACAAGGGTACCTGTCAAGATGCAGCAGGGAACTCTGAAAGAGATTATTGCAGGAACACAAAACCCCACAGGGTAGAGACCGATTCGATCACTGCTACACCACCCAATAATATTGTAGACTGAAAACACACGAGTACCGCTATTACCTTATCTTGCTAGCCTGGCCTCTGGCTCTTCTCTTCCAGTTCTTTCCCAAGGGAAGGGAAAGGTGGCGCGAAATGTCATCAATCATACTAGTTTTTTGTCTTCCATTAATTAGGGAAGGATTCAATCTTGATGGCGCGGAAGACAATCCAAGCCAGAAGAGGTTACTAAGATTTGGTTTCTTCAAAGATGACAATCTTGATTGTTTATCGTACAGCTCTTTCATTGGCTTAGCTGGCTATTTGGAAAACATGAAAGGGTATCGGACAATAAATTGTGGAAACTTTGCCGGTATATGGAAAAGTGACAATGGAGAAATGTCTACCGAGGCCTTCTGCTATGTCTTAGTGCAGTGATAGGACAGTAATCCAGCTTTCGCCCTTTAAACCTTTGAATATTATTTATACCATGAAACAATCTCAGGGCTGATCTAAGTCAGGGCGGCATGGCTAACTCACAGATCCAACCCTGAAACAACCTCTGGGCAAACAGGGCTGAAAAACGTATGCGCATGCGCCAAATCTCCTTTGTAAACCTTGCAAAATGCACACATTTTACGTAAATTGGTAGGGGTTTTCAGAGCTTGTTCGGAAGAATACGGAGAACCTGGAGATAAATGCTCGAATGTAAGAAAGAGGCCTAAAACACTTTACCCATTTGATGGCCTGCAAGTCAAGAATCAAACTCGAGATCCTAGAAGTGAAAAACGAGTGCACTGCCCTTACATCACCTTTCTCGATTCCTACTCATTACAAACTGTATGTTTTCGCACAAATGTTATTACTTTTAGCATTAATTCAACATGAAATACATATTATAAAGTTGAATGAGAAAATATTTCACGTTTGATATTGGTGTTGGTGAATTCAGCAACTCAAAGACGTCCGGAAAATTTCTTTAAAGCAGATATGAGTTCCGCAATGAAATTAAATTCATTGAATTCATATATTAGTAGAATGCTTTTCAAGAATGCAACCAGTAGAGTAGAGGCTTTGCACCACTGACGTGATGGCAGCCATGACAGGAGGTACAACAATAGATTCTATTTCTCCCGGGAAACTGAGTTCTTTCGCATGTGAACCAGATTCGACCAGATTCAATCAGCCCCAACCATGATGACGTTTTATGCTTCTATCAATACCAGAATCCTTTTCAAGTAGCTTTTGTTCATTATTTAAAACTTTTTTTATTTTTCTTATTCGTAAAGGAATTGAAAATTAAATAAGAAAGTAATTTGCAAAGGATTCTGGTATAGATAAAAGTATAACTCAAATCATCATGGTTGGGGATCTGATTGTTCCTGCCTCTCCTGTGATGGCTACTTCGCGTTTGATGCACTAACCGCTGTTTTTAAAGACCGTAGACTCATTTGCTCATGCTTGGTCTCGTTTACAAGTCAGCTTTTCAATGACATCATTAAAAGTCCGTGGGATTTCAAATGTGCATGCGAGATGAACTTTTCATGAGGTCGTTGAATAGGTAGCTTATAATCGAGGCTGCCTGAGCGAATGAGTCTGCAGTGGTCTTCAAAAACATCGAACGCGAAACTTTGTGTATAGTATTAGTTAGTTTTTCCATACTCGACTTCAAAGTCACCAAATTAAACATTGTACAAAAAATTCAAGATTCAAGAATCCATATATTAGTACTAATTCATTATATCTTACAATTCAATTCGATATTCAGGGTACCTCAATAGGTTGGGTTTGACAACTACACTACTTCATTCATCCCTTCACCAGCTTTTCAAGCCTACAGGACACTTCAGTTTTTCGATGGCCAGCATGCAAAACAAAAAAATATAAATACATAGTACAACTACTAACAATAATCAATGCGACAAGCAAACACTTTCTTGTGTTGCCTAACTTTGAATACAAACAAGAACGAATATGTTAATTACATGATGTACACTACTTTGGAAATTCCTCACGCGAAAACCAAACTTGATTTCAAGGTCACGTGATCACTTGCTGCCATATTGGATGTTGGACGTTCAATATAATTCTAAATTAATTTCAACACAAAAATCAGCTCCAGCTGAACATAACTTAGCCAAAAATATGTAGAATAATTCAAAAGACATTGATATAAATTCAGGCCTTGAAGACGTGTTTGAAGTTTTGGCGGGAAGTTATCACGTGACCTGGCAACATCGTGGCTAGTAAACTGGAATATCCTGGGTTAAGACTATTATTGACCTTTTCTCCCATGAATATTTCCAACAATTTCATTAATTTCCTATTGAAAGTTGTAACATATTTTTACCCACCCCAATACCATAATAATACAATCATCTTGATACTATGAAATGAAAGTCTTCCCTTTGAACCTCTCAGGTTCATTTTAGATAATTCAATACATTACATAATATTCCTAATATCGAAAACTGTTTTATGTTTCATACTTTTGTCCCATCGATGGGATTCGTGTAATTGTAGTCCGTTCTTGAGATACATTTTTGTCCAATCAGAATCGCTATTGACATGTGACCTGTTTATACCTTGAACATCTTCTTGACAGTGTATCCCTAAGTAAGAGAAAAAATACAAGTCAGTTTTTTAAGTCTTTGCAATGTTCTGGTTCAATTTCGATATAAATATCCACTTCATATTCCTCCAACCCTCCGAGTACTTTATAACTTCAGTCAGAACAGTAAGCATGCAGAGTTTTTTCCTTTTAACGTATATAAAACGGCGCACTTGTCTATATATAAACTGTATGCACTGCACAGCAAGAGAGAAGTCGTAAAGAAACACGAGGCGTAGCCGAGATAGACACAACCTTTTATAAAATATTTTTGAACTTTTTTACTTTTGAAAGACTGATCGTGTCTGTCCTCTAATATAGACACGGTCGCCAGACAATCAGATTGCGCATATTATCTCAAATATTCTATAACAGATATTAGAGTTGTCGTTGTTTTTGGATACGACCTGGAATGACGAAATAGAAATTGCACGCCCGTACTGTGCGCTCCCAACCAATCAGAGTTTGTTTGCTCACCGGCATGGCGTACAAGAAGACCAAGACAGCAGCGACAAGAAGCAAGGTTATCAAAAATATAACTATCCACCATTTGTAGTTACGCCATATGATGTAACGAAGTGTCTTGAAGGGAGACGTAAACCAGCGGAAGGATGTTGCTGGGCGACTATGAGGATACGAAGGACGAGTCAGTGTTGATAAATTGCAGGGGAGGGGAGGGTACGGCAGAGTGACTGGTGTAGAATAATGAATAGTAGGAGAAGGGCGACATGGGTTAGGATGAAATGAGATGTGGTAGAAAAGAAATGACGTATTACAGAGCGGATATTGGAGGAGTTGGGCAGAAAAGAAAAACAAATGAAAGCAAGAGAAGAGAAGAGGAGGGTTAACAAGGAAAGGAGATGGGAAAGCATTAGAACTCCCTGCATACTTTGGTTCTTCTAATGCTGGATTCTGATTTGGTTCTTCCCGACCTCGTCCTGCTGGTTTGGTTGCCGCTTCGTCTTTAGTCAAAAGCTCCAAAGCCATTTCCACTTTACCCTGAAGAATACCATTAAAAAAAGCGACTTAGTACAAGAAAGTCATT
Source organism: Anemonia viridis (assembly GCA_900234385.1). Classification (NCBI taxonomy): domain Eukaryota; kingdom Metazoa; phylum Cnidaria; class Anthozoa; order Actiniaria; family Actiniidae; genus Anemonia; species Anemonia viridis. The sequence goes on from OCZR010004629.1 coordinate 10,997, forward strand.
CTCATTTTAAGACGAAATTCAGGACAAAAATGCGTCTTAGTATTACTTCCGCTTTGGTATACTCTGGCAAGTTTTATAATCGCTGCTCGAGCTATGAACATCATCTCGTAATCACTGGTCGCTCGACGAATAACATCGCGCAAAACTTTACAATCATGCCTAAAATCATAGTATTAAAGCTGATGTTGTTGGTTTGATTGTAGCAAGTTTCTTCTTACCGTCAACTGCATTTCTTCTGACGTGCTTTCCTCACTAACACAAGGCCACCAACCATAGACTCTCTTCTGCTCAAAGAGAGACACGATCTCGATTGCACTGCTCGCCTTGCTTCCTTCGACGTGCGGCAACATTGACAGGTTACACTTGCGAGCACTTTTAGCTGGTTTGGGCATGCGGTCTATATTCAGTTCGAGCTGACCTGGATATCACATAAATATATATTAATGTTTGAATGTTCAATAATTTTCATGACTAACGTAAAAACAATCTACACCGGTATACCTGTGTGTTATAAATAAAAAATCTGTTGCGCAACTTTGGTGTAGAGGTAGAAACGTTTTTTTTTTACTCTCTACAGCAAAGAATATCTTTTGCGCACAGGGTGGTGATACGAGCAACAGATTAATAGTCGTTTTCGTACGAGTGGGAGACTTACGATCACGGCTTACGGTACGACTACGGCTACGATACGTATTTGACGTGTTCATCCAATCAGGAATCGAACTTACGACAACAAGGATTGCGCGATATGGAAAAAGTGCGATACGGCGCTACCTACGAAGAATTGTTTTAGCGCGGACGCATCATCCAATCACAGGGAGGAGGTAAAAATTAACAACAAATCAGAATCGAGAATTACGATACAGTTACGGTACGGCTGTAACACGGACAAAAAGTATCGTAGATTTTTCCCACTCATACGAAAACGACTCTATTTCGTTGGTCGTATTTTCGCGCCTTTAGGCGTAAATAAATTCATATTTCCATTTCAGACTAATAAAACTAGTTTCATTAATACTCAAGGGAATGCGACTCGGCATAGCGGAGCATTACTTCAAAGCTAAATGGGTACATAAGAATCCAGTTACCAAGGAAGTCATCAGGAGAGAACTGATCGTTGTCCCAGACTTGTATTATGAGGCGAGGTGGTACTCTTTCCTCTGTCTCATCCAGACTCCAGAAATGTTCCTGAAAGAAGAACAACAAGTCTTAACCTATTTCGGTGAAAATATTTCTCATTGTAGAGGCTTTGTACGACTGATCACGTGAGAGCAGCCATGACAGGAGACACAGAAATAGAGTCTTTTTCTCCTGGAAAACTGAATTTTTCTTATATAAAGCAAACTAAGATTCGATCGTCCCTGATGGTACAAAGCCTCTTATAGAGTGTTTTTCATATTGATGTACCTTTTACAATAACTTTGTCATTAGTTTCTTTTGTTAGGTACACCAATATGGCTGCCATCTCCATTGCCAGTACACTCTCTAGGGACTGAGTGAAACGGTCTATCTTCTAGTTTATTTTCTGTACTCGATAATTACCTTTTTTCGAACCATCATTATCTTCTCGGCTGGCAAATACATGAATGGGAAAATAAATCTCCAGTTGAAGTTCCCCTCTCCATCCAGAGACCTGAAAAAAAATCGTATTTCTATTTCATTCATTTTCAATCAGTTCATCGACTCAAAAAAGGAAAACTTCGTGCTTCACAATTCTATGTGAGCCTATGAACATCCAACCGCATATATTTAACGATTAGTCCTCGAGTCCGAATGGTCTACGAGTAAATGGGCTATTGACTCGTTGACCATGAGGGCGAGAGGTCTGATTTTTTTATAGACTACTAGTAGCTCAGCCAATCAGAGGGCTGGATAGGTGATAGACCATTAGTAGGTTTTTACTAAAAGGGATTATTTACAATACCTGTAATGCACATCAGTCTTCTGAGGTTCATCTGCCCCAGCCATCCATCTAAACAAAGATCAGTCATGAATATGTTGAACTGGTAACGCTATATTTATATTCTCCAACTACAACTACAACTATTACGGGACTCTTCCATGAGGTTCAGTCCAGACTCCACTGCATCCATTATATAGAGGTTATTACACTTTTAGTTGTGTGTTACCGCCAGATAA
>OCZR010004660.1:0-11146 GCA_900234385.1 Anemonia viridis
AATAATATATTTTAAAATTTATTTTTTTCAAGACATAGAGAGTGGTAAACAGCCTAGTGTCAGCATGAGTCAAGACTGTTCAAGTCTCAACAGCAGTACAATAGGACCACGTGGTGCAGCAGACAATGACAGTCATGCCTCCCTCATCCCTGCTCCTAGGAGTTGCACTGTTAGTATTGCAAGTAGTTTCGACAATTTCAATGTAAATGGTAATGAAAATGTAGCCCCTTCATCTATTGCGGAAGTTACAGTCTCAGAAAATGTGGAAGGAGAGTCTAATATGGATCTTTATGAAGACAACGCCCTTCATGTTAATGTTTCACAAATGGACAACCTCTCGGTTCTTGAAAGTGTTGGTAGCCATGATGAATGAAAAGGTGAAAAGTTTTCCTCTTTAGAATCTGAACAGGTTAAAAGTTTGCACACACTAACTAGGGTACGTACAGTATAACATACTGTATATGTTGTTCATAATGCTCGTATGGGAGTTCCATAGTTTGATGGAACTTCACCAAAGAAATAAGCAATATGCAATATCCTATGAAAAGTTTCATATTTTATATTCTGAAAAGTTCAGTGTCTTCCATTTTTTGAATCATTTCTGAGCCAGAGAATGAGTGAGGGCACCTTTTGTTTCTTGGAAACACAGAACTAGGATCATCTTGTCATGTGTCATGCTCCTATCCATGGACTACATCTTAGGATAAGTGTGTGCTAGCCTTCATCCTTAAAAATATTTGAATATTACATGTAATTATAGTTGAATCTAATTATTAATGGTAATATCTGGTGTGATTAATTATGGTAATTATTAATATTAGGATATTTTCATAGATATGATTGTATAAAGAATTTGTTTTATTTTAAAAACGCCTAAAGGTTTTCCACTATAGATTGAAAAAAACACCAAACTCATGCAATTTCCATTTAATTTTTTTTCAAAATTTAATTAGTTTCATCACCTTCTATTAATCAATTAAAATACATGAAATTCATCTACATGCGTTAAAAACATTTTGAATGAAATCCAGCTGAAATTTATATTGTTTTGATATAAGAGATGTCTGCAGTCTATTTGACTGTATAACTTTGTTGCCTCTGATTTTAGTTGATAAGTACTAAATCACAACATGTCATTCCCTTGAGTATTATGTATTTGTTGTTTGCCAGTAATGCTTAGGTCAATTTGGCTTCAACTTATTCTCAAGTTAATGAGCAAAGGCCCATTTAGAACATGTTCAATTAGATTCTTGTTAGGGGGCTTATTTACTAGGGTATGGGGGGTTGGCAAAATGGGGGCTTATGTTATTTTCAGAAGTTATATCTAGGGGTTATTTTGCTAAATTGTATGCAGTTTTGTAGGGGATTGATAAACCGGACAAAGTATGGGGTATGATATTTTTGCCAACCAGGAAGAGGGGTTGGAGAATATTATTTGGAAAAGACAAGCATTTTGCTGACCCACCTAAGTCCCCCTAACTGTACATGTTGTTGTGTTCTGCATTTTGTTATTGCATGATTTTGGTGTTTACACTTCAAAGCACACTTTTATTAATACTGCTAAGATATCTATTTTTGAATTGAATAGTGTGTTAAAAGCTGGGTATCAAATAGTGATTGTCCAGGAATAGAATGAATATTCACCTGTAAATAGATTTGCTTTTATGTTATATTCGGTGTACCATTTTCATAATTTTGGTGAAGTGATCACTGTTATAGGGATGTATATGCTCATATGCTGCTGCTGGGATCTGGAAAACCCTGACCCTATCTAAGGTTTGCTTTCCATTAGAGTGGTTTTAATAAACCCGTGAAATACACTTCAGTCTAACACACTTTAGTACACTCCAATACCATTGTGTTCTTTTGTTGTCATTTGACTATTACACTTTATTAATTACACTTTGTTTCACAAGTTTATGAAAACCACTCTAAGTCCAAACTGACTGGCCAGACTGGTCAATTTACAAGAGAGAGATCTCTTTTCTTGAGAGTTGTCCTTACACTGTATTTTTAAATATGCATTCCTTCAGAATAGTGGATGCAATTTAGGAATTCTTTGATGTTGATGGACAGATTAATAACAGAGTTCTAGTGTATGAATAAACCAGTCTGGCTGAGCAGTTCTTACTAATAGGAAAAGCACCATTTGACAAAAATATCTTAAGTTTGAAAATTATAACCCTAAAAATCTTTTTGATTGGGTCTTAGCAAATATTATTTAATGCTACGTATCGTATACTGAGATTATTATGACTAGATCATTTATTGGCCTTCTTTCTACTTCATGAATAGTCCCCTTCACAGTTCCCTGCACCATCTTGAAAGGACAGTCCAGACAAACAGTGTGCTTGAAATAATAGAGACGTGAATAATTGTCCAAGGTGTTAAAAAAGGTATCTTAGATCATCGCAAGCTCAATGTTTGTCTCGCTTCGATGCAAAGGCACGACTACCTTTCAAGATGGCGTAGGGAACTATGAAGGGGACAATTGGCAGGGTTGTACTTGAGCTAGGGTTTATCGGTCCTTTTCAAATGATTCTTTTTTAAGTTTACTCATTTTCTTGTTTCTGTTTGCACTTCAGTGTGATCACTTGACCAAACCACTTCCATGGTGGGTTAAATGTTTTCCACATCGAAAATATTTAAAATAAGATTGCTTTCTACAATGTTAATATTTAGAAAAACACCATCCTAAAGGGAATTACAACATGATCTGAAAAGGAAAAACTCTATCATCATTTAATTGGACATGACTTTTTTCAAACCATGTGTCATTTTCTTTTGGAAAAAGATTTGTTTTTGAGTTACAATTCAAAATTGTTATTGGTTAACAAAAAAGCAATTCTCACGGTAATGCAAGTGATTTTAAATGGGAAGACATTACACCTAAGCTAAAAAGGCTTATCATATATCAAACATCATGAATGCGATGATTATAAATAACTAAGTATGAAGTAATGAAAATTAATTTGTGTCTGAAGAGTATTTTAAAAAATACTTGTTAGTACATTTTTACCTCCTCCAAGATCATTAAAGAATCATTGTCCTGAAATTGTTGTATTCAACAGTAGATTCTTGTTGTAATATAACCTCCCCTTTGTTAATACAATAAATATGAAATAATCGATACTGTGCACTTTTCTCCTATTTCACATATCATTCCTAGGGAAAAAGTGACTTTTAGCACCCCATTCCAACCTGTGAGTCAACTATTTCCCATTCCTAGCATAGCCCATGTGCCACATATGGCTACATCTGGGTACAAGAGGGCATATGAATAATTCTTTCTTGCTTCCAGTGGGTTACATCAAAAATATACATCCCATTAGAGGGCTAAAATAATTATTGCTGGTAATCAACAATGTCTGGCCAAAATTGAAACTTGAATTGTCTAGTCAAATCTTAATTATGCCTTGCCAGTTATTTTGAGCAGTACCATTGAGCGAGAAACAAGGTATGGCTATGAAGCTAAAACTAATTGCCTTATTTGACTACGGAAATCACATCAAAACAATCTATTGTTTTAATGCTAAGGATCATGGTCACCAGAGGGGGCAAAATAGCAGCAAACCAAAAGAAATCACAATAAAATTTGGTCAATAAGACAAGGAAAGGTTAAAACATACTTATTGCACTAAATATCCTGAACGAAGAAAAAATTTCGCCTAAATTCCTATCATTCTTGTCCATGTAAACAACCTGTGACGTCATAGTGAAATAGGGCAATTTGGCTGGTCATCATGATTGGCAACTGACCATCCATTCTTTTAGCAGCATTATTGGTAATGTCGATTGTTAATGTTGATCTAGTTGATTCTTCATAGTAAAGTGATTGAATTAATTTCGTATGACTGTGAAAACGGCACAGTCACGGCACGGCAGTGTTACAGCAGAAATTTTGAATGTTTTTATAGAAATTAGGGCAGTGACACTGACACGGCATGGCGCAGTATGTTTCACACTCGTACAATATCTGCTCTAATCCCATACAAAGTTGTATCATCATAATGACTGATGCTATATGTTATCTGCCTGACCCTCCCATGCATGGTGGAGACTTTTGCACTTTGTGTCCAGAAGATTCCCACTGTTCTGGTGTTTTAGCCTGAAAATTAATGAAAGAAATAATGCAAATGACAGCTGAGCCCTATGCCAATCAACTGTATTAAGCTGGCATCTTAGAAAAGCTTTTAATTATCAAAGCATGTATTGGTGAGTGGGAAGGAGGTATAGATGTGGAAAAATTTCCAATGTAATTAGCATTAGCATTGATTAATGATCTGATGGTATGAAAGTCGTTAGGATTGGAGTAAACACCAACAACTGTACCTGTATTGATAGAGCATGGACTCCTCCTTCAAGTTCTTTTTTAAGTACTTCATTTACCATTCTGTGTCTCTGGTCAAAGATAAAACCAAATTTAAAAAAATAAAGATTCACAGTGCAAATTCATAGAGGTGATAGATTCCTACCAACATTTCAATATACCAGCTTTCTAATTCCAATGGTGTGTTTGAAAGTGGTTGGGAAAGTGGATGAATGGATTTTATTGACAATGCAATTCACCTGTATTAATGATTTCTCCTTGAAGATATCTGATACCACTATGACTTTAAAGTGTGTCTCTGAACCTGCAAAACAATAGGCATAATGTTGTTCTGCATGAAGAAAGATCAGGAAATCAATCATGATCACACTGTTACTTCTCATTTCTACTTTTTGTGATGTCCCAGGAAAGCATCACACAGTGGGCAATGTTACCAGAAAAAAATGCAACATGAGCCTGCAACTTACAGAACCATGCATACTCTGGTATTTCTATAGATTCTAAAGATGATATTCCATCTGGGGATGATCAGTGATCAAACCATCAAATTGTAGGAAGCCAAATTCCAGCTGTCTGGAAATTATAGTAATTTTATTGAAAATTATACAATCATGAAATATCTAATACCTTTTGGAACATTGTGCATGTAACTCTCATTTAGGACCTCAAGGTGAGATGGCTGTAGGTTAAAAACAACATATATCAATAACAGTTACCTACAGTATTTGATGAAAATTATGGACAATTAATATATGATTGGTTTCTCAAAGAAAACATCTAAAGAGAAGTAGCTTATGAGGCTGACTGCTGAATGCAGAGTTCAGTGTATGCATTGTATCTTAAACACAAAACTGTTAAGTGATACATTCCTTAATTTGCAGCCATTTCTGGTGTCATCACGCTGAGCGAAAACTCCAAGTTTTCATGACACCACCAGAAATGGCTGCAAATTAAAGGAGTCTAGTAAAGTGAGAGGGATACAGTAGAAAAAAAGAGCTGTCAGTGGTATTATAATAGGGAAAATTATTGTACATGTGAAAGCAGGGAGTGCTTTAACAACCCACTTAATTAGATCCCCAATTACAGAAGGTGTGGAGTGAGCACTTCCCAGGACCCCCTCCCCCCTCCCCCCAACACACACACACACATCAATAAAACCTCAAACTAATTGCTCAATGGTCCCCAAACAAATTGTGAATAGTTCAGCATCTGTACTCCACTACACACTAGAATTACCTTGAACTCTTTGGTGAGATTCTCTGTGATTGTTGTCTGCACAGACATTTTCTGGAAGCAAAAAAAAACAGTAGCACTTGACATATATATTTCACAATGTTACATAATCCAAAATAATAGGATGAAGGTATTAACATTTTTTGGCTGCTGAAATATCATAATTACTTGATGACTACCTGAAATGTCGTTGATATGCTGTTAAAGAATGTTTTGCAACTCAATTGCTGTCGGAATAGCGAAGGAAAAGCTGTGAGAGAAATAAATAAACCGAGTTAATTTCCATCACAAAAACACGACCTCTTCAGTCTAAGTGACTTCATTTCTCTGCTGCAAAATTTCGAGCTTGAAAAGGATTAGATGGATGGATCTATCTTGAAAGGAAGGGAGTGGTTACTTACCTCTGATCATGAGTAAATATCGTACAAATATATTATTTTCTTTGCTCTATTTCGATTCACAAAAGATTGCAAAGGTAAAACCCACAGGAAGCCCATGCTTACCCATAATCCCCTGAGAGCGGTACACTGTTTTCAAGATGGCTGACAGACGGTGGTTGTCAAGCGTCGTCAAGTTGTCAAAAAATTACTTATAATTCCTACTTTCCGCCCATAAATACGTAATATAAGATATCATAGATAATGTTTAAGTCTCTCTTTGGCAAGAAAAATAGGAATGATTCACTAGGAGCTCGAAATGAAGATGAAAACAACGGGTCTTCAAGTGTGTCAAGTGACAGCTTTGCACAGCTGAATGAGGTGTTGAATCAGCTGTATGAAACCATAGACCCAAGCGCCGCTAAAGGATATTCAGGTAGAAATTGTAGTATTAGAAGGGGATGCATGGAATGCTGGGGTTGAGAGGGTGGGGGAGGTTGCCATGGGTCACTGAAAAGGGGTACCGTTTGGGGCAAAAGCTATTATGCATCAGTCAAAGTACACCCCGACCCCCCCACCCTATCCCGGGACATGTGGAGCTTTGGTGGGAATTTAGTACCTTTTTAGCAAATTTTTAGAGCCCCACCATGTGGGGCATTTGTACATTTTGTCATCCCCACCTAATTTAGTAGGGCTTTAGGTGGGGATTTGTTTGGTAAATTCCAAAATGGCGGCCATTCTTTCGAATAGTTAAAAAGATGTGATGCCAAGCTATGTTGCCCAGGGGGGTGGGGCTTTTGCAGCAAATTTCTTGCCCCATATGGTGGGGCATTTGTCAGTTTTGGTTCGCCGTTCAATACCAATCCCCACCTATGTCCCAGGGTGGGGGTCAGGGTTTACTTTGACTGATGCATTCATGACGGAGTACCCCCCTCCCCCAGGCAGAGAATGACTTGTGGTATGAACTGGGAAAACCCAAATAGCAAGTTAAAATGGTCTATTCTATTTCCTACACACTTGAGGGGCACTGGCATGCAAGAGATACATTGATATTAAGAAATATTGCAAAAGTAGGATCATTTGCATGCCATAAATTGGGTAATGTTAAATGGTTCGCAACAATGATTACCTGCTCCCTGTGTGTTAATATTGCTTACTTTGTATTGCTTCCCTTGATTTGGAATTAGTATGTTTACTTACCAGCATACATGTATTTGATGTCTTTGTTTCTGACTTTGCAGTTGCAATAGCTGAAGTGGAATATCTTTGGGCCAGATACCAGCAGTTTATTGGCAGAGGTCAATCAATAAATAATGATGACCTCTTGTTGCAGGAACCCTTTAAATCCAAACCATTTCTCAGACAGGTATAAATAATGTAAGTTATAGACTTCATGGAAGGGCTGAGTTGCAGTTCCTTCATTCTGTCTAGTTCTTAAATTCTGTCCAACAATCCTTAGCCAGTCTGTGCCAGCATAGACACTTGCAGATAACATTGCTTAATAGACCTGAAGCATGAAGACGTTTCATACCTCTAATACCACAATCCTTTTCAAACTTTCTTTTGATATTCAAATGCCAAAACTCCTGTGAGAATTGAAGACAATAGTAGTAATTAAGAAAACCCAAGAAGCTACCGAAAGGGATTGTGGTATTAGAGGTTTGAAACGTCATCATGCAACGGGTCTATTTGGAGTACAAAACAAAATAATGACAGTCAAGCTCCTGAGAACAGGATCCTATTGTTTAGTGCTCTAAATTAAGCTGCATTGCAATGTACTGCTCTATTACTTTGAAGTTTTGAAAGTCAAGTTTTCTTCTTTTGGAGGTGTGGAATACAATCCCCAGGGATTCCAGTGGCAACTTGACATTTTCTGCCTTGTTTGGTGTACTGAAATGGTGGGAATCAGTTGATCAAGAGACAAAACTTAAAGGTTTGTGCATCATGAGCATTGAAACTAGTGAATATTAAAAAATTATGGCATGGTCAGCATCATACATAACTGTGTCAATGGCATACCATGTCTGTCAACATCTGTGCCATGCTGTAACCATGCTTGCGCCATGAATTTTCACACTCACGAAAAAATCTACTGTATTCTATTGGATATGTAATTTACATACAAGAACAACATTATGTAATTTACATACAAGAACAGCACCCCAGATGCCATGTGACTCACTGATGATTGTTGGCCATGGTCAGTCGACATTATATGCTATTACTCCATACTATAGATACTGTCAGTGGTATACTGTCAAATGGCCATCATATTGCATGGCCAACATTTTCTATTAATAGAAAAGATACTGCCAAACAATGGACAGTTAGTAAACAAGACAAATGGGATGCTGTTCTTGGTTATTCTCCATTGGATTCATGATTATAACACTGTCAGAGTTCCCACTAGATTTTGAGACAAGGGGTCCTTATTGGGACTCTCTGACATTTCCCAGGAACACACAGAGTTCCCAGAGCCTGCGTCCTACTGTAGTCAATTTTTGTAGGTCAGGGATGCACATTTGTGTGTTAATGGGCCCTAAGTTATAAATATTAATAGTAATGATGATAATGATAATTATGTCCCATTCATTACTAGGTATCTTCAGGTTACTTAATTCTGGTCAGCCTTTAGACATAGCAGCAGTCAGACATATCATCAAGGCAATGGATGACAGCCAGAATGAGGTTGGTTCTTATTACTGGTGTAGCTGTCTAGTTGAATCCATTTTAAAACATGAGTTTAATGGTTTGGGGGGGCTAATCTAGGTCCCAGGGGTTTTCTGGACACAAGGACACAAGTTGTTGTCTTCTCACTTCATTGCTAGCTGATCTTTGCGGATCTACCACTGTTTAAGTGTAGATCATTGCAGATCTATTTGGCAGATCTATTTGCTGTCCTATGGCGTGGTAGTCTCCTCGCAGCCGTCCTTAATCTTGTTCCATTCCCCTTCGGTCCACTTCTCTCCCCCACGTGGGTGCAATGATAATTTTCTGGAGAGGCTGGGACCCTGTGGGTCAACTCTCAGGTAACACCCAACCCCAAGCTCATCTATTGGTGATTAGTTTAACCTAAGAATACCAGTTTTAAACTGGACCACAATCCAAATGTTGGTTCCTGCCCTGCAATTATTTAGACTTGTCCAAAGTTGATTGCTCCTGAGGGGACTATCAGGTGACCTACACTGTACTCTACATATTGGGAAAATTTACACATCCATCTGGTTTAATTTAAGGATTCTATAAACAGGAAGGCTGAGTTGCTGATGACTCATTTGGATGATAGAAATAAAGGTATTGATCTTTTGTATAGTTGAATGACAGTGCACTACAATATGCTTGATATACCCTTGTTTCACCCACTAAAGGACACTAAGCTAATACAGTGCTTGGAGCAATGGTTGCTCACTGGTCATACAGCTGTACATGATGCCTGGACACATCAGAAGCCAGGATAAAAAAATTCTTAGCTGTTGTGTCAAAGTGTGGAACACTTACAACAGAGCCAAGCACCATTATTACTTTGAAGCCCAGGATATCAAATTTGAATTCAAAAATTGATTTTCAAGGTGGGAAAAAATGAGAGAACAACCCTCAAAACACACACCAACAATCAACTCTACTCACATTTGACAGGGAGCCTGGTGGGACACAAGCCCATGGCAACATTTATGACAGGATAATGAAGTGACCTGTCAATGTGGCTGGTCAAGGAACAACCTAACATGCCTTTAGCTTGTCATTATTTTATCCCTACACTGTAAGTAAGTGTACTTTTTGAATATTCTTTTTCCATATTATCAGGGCATGTAGATGAGGAGCAATGGGTTAGTGGAATCAAGGCAATACTGTCAGATGAAGAGATCAATCACTTGACCAACGTATACATCTTACCACCTTCAACTTCACAGTCAACACCACAAAGGTACAGTAAGGTAGTATGTTAAATGAAATTTGTGTTGTTTGTCGAAAAGATTCAAGTAGTATATGAGAATGTTTTTCATCTACCGCTCCTTTGTTAGGGGATTTTACTACATGAGGTTTGTCCTGCAACATTCTTCCACTACATGTACATTAAATGAGCTCAGCTTACTTATCTTCTCAGCGCATGAGACTCAGGACTTCACTAGAAATGCTAATATATATTTCACATTAGATCATTTGGATCAAACAGTCATGGCTCACCAATCCCTGAGGAAATGCTTATAAGAATCTCCAGTAAGATTGGTGAACATAACTGGAAACAATTAGCACTGGAGCTTGGGTTTGCTGACAGAGACTTGAAAGTTCTAGAGAAGCATTTTCCCAATAGATCTCGCGAACAAGTGTATCAGATGCTTAAATACTGGAGAAACAAAGAAGGGTCAACTAAACAGGTTTTGGAATCTGCATTGAGAAGGTGTAGAATGGATGATGTCTTGACTACTCTTCAAGATGAATCAGCGGGACAATTATTAGGTGATTGAGTAAAATGGAAAAAGTGAATCGATGGAAAATTGAATATTATCAGGAGCTGGATGTGTGATTGATGGGAATAAAAAAGATTGCATGAATGTTTGGAAAAATGGAAATAAGATGAAACCGAATGGGGATGAAACTGAATGGGGATGAAAGGAATGAAAATAAATTGAAAGCAAGATAAAGCCATCTATTTTCAGTGGTCAGGTAAAGACAGGCCAGATTTTACAATACCATGTAGAAAATAAGGTTGATTTAAACATCATCACCGGTAGCTTGATTAGGCTATTCTAGTACACCTCCACCGCAAGCTGAATACTAGCAGGATTTTCTGTAACAAATGGCTTTTAGGTTGTTAACTAGGGTGTTAGTTTCTACATGATAACCATCTTCAGTTGATGTGTATGTCATCATAGTGTTACTCTTGCCACAAGTCTCTACCATCTACACTGATTTAGGTAGTAAAACCAAGAGTTACAGGTTACGATTATGGACGCTTTATGGAATATTTACATTACAGTTATACTGTAGTTGCATGGACACAATAGATTAGAGACCATTATAGGATGTTGCACCTAGCTCTGATTATAAGAACTTAAAGGTGGTTTCTGAATAGGTGCTAACTTTATATCCAAGAAATAAAATAGGACGACTACAAGTACATGTAGTATCTCCTCACCTCAATTTTATTCTGTAGATGATGGTTAGTGAATACTAACATGGACTGCGTCGGTGTTTCTAATGGAAC
>OCZR010004763.1:8131-22770 GCA_900234385.1 Anemonia viridis
AAAAAAAAAAAACAATTTCAGTAAAATATAAAATTTTACTAGAATGGGGTCAAATTGTTGTGTTTTTTTTTAATTTTTTAATTTTCTTTTGATTTTTTGTGGACGTTTTTGCGAATAGTTTTAGTGAAGTCCCAAAATAAAAAAAGTTGAATTAACAACAACAACAAGAAATTTATTAGCACCTTAGTTTGAAATATTCAAAAATAGTGAATATAGTCAGCAAAATAGAGTTAAAAAAAAAGTCTTAGGTTAAAGCTACACAGAAAAGCTGGTGGCTAATCTAGCTGTGAAGCTAATTTTGAAATTAAACAAAACGAGTGGCTGATGGTTTAATTAATAATAAAGTAATAAATATAATGATATTCATAAATGAATCACATAAGAAAAAGAAAGAAAGGAAAAAAGGTTTAAATGCTAAAAATATGTATTAGTCTAACATCTGTTTCACAGGTTTAGTGATTTCACTATATTTGTTATGTAAACCACATGATATCAAAAATAAATCAAATCCTGTTTGGTAAAAAAGATTACCATTTTCAGAGAAAAAGCTTCCTATTAGCCAATTCCATACCGTGAAGACTGGGACGAGTTCCTAAATTTTTGATGAATCTTAACTTATCGAGCTTTGATAAATCCCGAAGTTAGGTTTTAATTGCTTCAATATTGAACATTTTAGAATTTAACAAAGAAATGTATGGTTGTAGGGACAAATATCGGACAAATGTCCCTACAACCATACATTTCTTCATTGTTGTAAATTCTACTGTATTAGAAAGGCTGTATAAGTGAACGTTCAATATTGAACCAATTAACACCAAACTTCGGTATTTATCAATACTCGATATGCTCTTTCTTTCTAGGTGAAACTCATTCATCAAAATTAAGGAACTCGTCCCAGTCTTCACGGTATGGAATTGGCTAATTGCCGGTCTTCGCTTCTTTTTATTATTTGATGCATCTAGCACAGGAAGCCCAAGCTCACAGTGAGAGTCGATATATAAGACTTTGTATAGGAGTTAAGATTTTAGTCTAAAATTCTGTAAAAAAAGTATAGCAAATAAACTCTAACATTCCAGTAACGTTGCGTGTGCTCTTATAGTCCTACTGGTAGCGATTTCAGGCCGATTTGTTCGATTTTAGCTCGAGTTTTTCGATTTTAACTGAACGCTCTCTCACTAAGACTAATAGTGAGGGATCGACTCTCACTGTGAGCTTGGGCTTCCTGTGCATCTAGTCACAGAAACTGCTGCAGTTATCAGGTAACATATATAGAGTACAGATATACACTAATATAGAAACCGATCTGTGTTTTGCAGCATTATTTTAGCCTTTAAATTACACCTTGAGAAAATCATCATTTTTTTTAAGCAAAGCAGCCATAAGTCCTCCTAATTTGTGTCTCTAATTCTGCGCTTCCTTATTGCGCACTAACTAGTTGCCCTTTTATATTTGTTGGGCAACCTGTGTTAAGGCATTTCCAATATGGCGGTTTGGGACTTCATAAGCAATATACAATTTAGCAATCCTAAGCTTAGTGACCTAACCTAATTTTTAAATTAGATTTTTTATACACACCAAATCGAAATATGGCGACCCATTTGAATAAATATTGTCCAGGACTGACTAGCCTCTCATACATGTAAAGACGCTAGTTAACATGTTTCCACATGAACACGAGGCTAGTCAGTCCAGAACAATAGTTATTCAAATTTGTCGGCGCCGTCTTTCGATTGGGTGTATATGGGGAAGCAACAATTAGAAACCTTACAGAGTAACGAGCCTCATAGATTTCCTTTAAACTGCCCATAATGTCTGAGTGCATTTTCGTTCTCCTTTATAGAAAAATGTCTTTATCTATATGCACTTGGATTTTGATTAAATTATTATTAATTATCATAAAATTCAACATGTTGACATCCATCGTAAGACTGGCTGCTGCCTCGCAAATCCCCAGTAACTGTGTTCACAGCATCCAAGATGACAGCACAGTAATCATCATTGCTGTATTGATACGCATCCTGGCATTGATACAGAAGCCTTGTCATGTCGATGTTTCCTGAGATACTTTCCTTTGTTGGTTCACCTCCATCGACTACAGTCTCGACTTCATGTCTGATGGCGAACTTCAATCTGTCAAGAATCTTTGGGTGCATCTCTTGAAGTCGATCTTTCAATTGCAGCACAACTTTGTCGATCTTTTCACGTATCAGTTTGTCCCTGTTTGGTGGCTAAAGAAGAGAAAATTGAAAATGTTGCCCCGTAAAAATAAATCATTCAAATCATTGACCAAGTGATCTTAATGATGATCTTAATAACATTGATAACTTATATTAGATGCTTGTATGTTTGATTATAATGCGTGGATCTTCTGGGACACAAAAACATGAAAAACGTTACAATGAATCATACCTTAAGACCAGTAATTTCCAGTAAGTGAGTCTTATCTGGCGTGAGGATGATAAGTTCTTTCCCGTGAGAGCTCTCCAGCACCGTGGGACGTAAATGGAAGTTAATCTCGGGATCGTAGTCAAAGCTATCCTCAGATGAGGGGATTAGCTCGCAACAGCTTTGAAATGTAGTATGTCGAAGTGGAGTTGATTCTATAAAGTGTAGATAAAATTAAACACATTGATATAAATAAAAGTTCTTTAACTGACTGATATTCTTCTAAGGAATGCCGATAGCAACAAAAATCTGAAGTGCATATAGCAGGCTGGCATAGCACAAAAACGACATGGCTGCTATTTCACGATTTTGCTATCATATACATCAAAACTTTAAGCGTTTCATTTGTGTCACCGTTGCTTCTAAATCCTGTCGAATTCGAGTAAAGCTAGGTGGAGATATTCGAGGACATGTCATTTTTTCTGCTGATCAAAATATCACCTTTCCCAAAGTACAAGGCGCTGTATAGCTCAAAACCGCATTCTTTAAATTTTGGTCACATTTGATATTTTGTCCTTTGGCACCAAAATTGAGCTTGAAAACATAGAGCGAGAGGCCAAAAATGATTTTTCTGCTTTAGCAGGCTGCAATTCTAATGCGTTGCCAGTGACAGTGGCTTTGACAGTGTGCACTTGAGCACTATTAAGACCCGCTTAACTTTCTTATGTAGTTTTTTAGGTCTTCTGTTTACATCCTTCCATAAAAATTGAGTTAAACTGCAACACTGTCTCGACGTTTCTGAACTATATGAAACAAGAGTGCATGTATCGAACCGTAGCCAAAATACCCGAATCGGATGTTTCTCATACATTCGTACACGCGAATCCTACCTGGTTTAACAGACTCATTCTTAATCCAATCAAATGCAGGACTGACATTGGTAATGAATATCTTGGGCACCAAGCGTTTGTCAAGAAGCATCTTGTAAAATGCTGCCCACAGTTGCTCCGTGTCGTACGGATGAATGCTGCGATATGCACCAAACACCACCATCCCAGCTGGATAGAGCTTTACTTCCGCATTTTCCATTTCAGTACGGGTGCCACCCTTGTCTTCTTTGTACAGGGTTAGGATTCTGTTATCCACAGCAATACCACAAATGACAGGCTTCTCAGAATGAAACCCATTCGGCGCATAGCAACCTTTAAAAGAATATTTATTTATTGAAAATGTCAGATGATGGCTTACAAAATTGCACTCTAATTCTGCCTCCTTTGGAAACACTAAAATTGATTTTTATTTACTGTTTTTTTTTATTTGAAAATCATTGCTTCCAAAAATGTACATTTATCCACATTATCTCTTCACTCGCTCGATGAAAAAAAGAATGACGATTCTCAGAGGAATGCATTATGAAATGTGTTCCAGAATTACCGTTCACTACTTTAGTAGCACTTAACTTTACGCCTCATAATGGCAAAATTACGGTTGGGGTACAGAGCAGATATTACCTGGTATTTTCTCTGAGCAAGTCTTGACGGATTCGAGAAGCTGATTCTCCCAGACCAGCACCATCTTTGTCAATTTGCTTCCACTCATTTCCCTGACCTGTTCAGTGCAAAATATCGAAATTTTAAGTTTTAGCTTTTGAACATCGTATCTAAATTCAAAATGTTTTTGTGTGAATAACATGAAAAAGCTGCTAATTAATATCTTGAATGACCTGCACAGTGTGCATGGTATCATGATTTTGATGGCACGATTTGCCTTAGTACTGCAATTCAGTAAAATGCAATTGAGGAAGAATTCAGAAATTCAGCTAATTTTGTTTTTCGTTTTTTTAAATCGTAAAGGAATGAATCTCACCTGCTTTTTCTGTTCGTCAATATTGGTCCGCAATCTTTTTTCATTTCGTATCAGCTGCCTTCTTCTGTAGCTGCTCCAGTTGTCATGTGGTAAGGATTTGGTCGCTTGCTTTACAGAATGAAGGTGCAATTCTATGGTCTCTAAAGAATCTGAAGGCTTGAACAGTTCAGTTGTTTTCACCTTTTCCTCGCCAAGTGAGATCTCGGAGATTTTATTTTCCAACAGAATGTCCCTCCATTCTATCCACAATTGCCTCAGTGAACGTTCCAGTTGAAGCGACTCATCTGAGGCGATCAGGTTTATATAAGCAGGCATTTGGATAGATGATGAATACCACAAGTCTTCCCTGGGTGATGTACACTGATTGTATCCCGAAGCTTGCAGTGTCTGCATCGCGTCTTGGTTTGGCTCAAGACTTAGTATTGTCTCTTGGATGACACCCTGAACCTCTTGGCTTTTTTTCTGAACAGTACTAACAATACTTCTTACAATACCAAGGAGAGTCGGTCTAGAAGTGAAAGATCTAGCCAACCGACGAAAGAGAATTATGAAACTCCTTGCCAAAGGTTCGTAAGCCATGATAGCTGCTTGCGTCTTGCGTTGTTGTTCCTCGATTTCGCTGTCTTCGCCAAAAAGAAGAACAAGCAATTCCTTCCAAAGACTATACCGAACTTTGTATAAGTTGCCTAATGATCGCTCGTCATCCAAAAAGCCTGAGCACAATGCTCTGGTACACTTTCTGACTACACCTACAGCTTTTGAGTTTTCCTTGAGGCATCCAGTAATACTAGCCAATTCGTTTAGAAACTTTGCGAAGAGTAAGCGACGCTTAAATGATTCCAAGTTTCTGCGATAGTCTTTGTCGGTTTCGCCCTCTGATTTCCAAGTCTTTGGTGCTTCTTTTGAAAACAAGCATCTACCAACTTCATCCGAATCCGTGTGGAGAACCTTGATCATTTCTGGATTTATGTTTGTAATAGCGTCGACATCCATCGAACTGAGATTCTGCAAGTGGAGAAGACTCGTACACCATGATTCTATGACTTGTGGGGAGTATCCAGTGTCTGTCATCTGCTTGTACCAAACTGGAATGCGTGCTAAACTTAGGGGATCCTCAGGGCCACCTGCCATTTCAGTTATTCTCGCGAACATTTTGACGATTCTGATGGTCGAATTCGGAAAGGCTTTAGCTGCAAATGGAAGAAGTTGCAGGGGAGTTGCTATTTCGCTGTCGACCTGGTCTTTTTTCAAATCCTTGCTTCGTTCTTCGTAAAGTTGTTTCAATTTTTCTATAAAAGCTAGTAAACTTTCCTTCTTGTTCCATGAATGTACTACACCAAGGCAGGCTTCAGTCAGATCTGTGCTCGTAAAAATAAGATTCAAAAGATTGCTGGCAATTTCTTCATCATCAGCTCTGGATAAAACAAGCGCCATTAGCTTTATTTCCCGTGTAAAGGTTGAATAACACAAAGGAGTGAGCACTTCGTGGCCAGAGCTAGCGACTGCTAGAAGTCTCAGTAACGCTTTGCTTACAACATCAATCATGCGGCCTACTTCTTTACGACTTTCAGAACTTGCTTTCCAGGAACAAGCCGCAGCAATAACGTTCTTGCTCTGCACTGCGTGGTGAGGAAGGAATGTCAGCCAGTGTTCAATTTCAGTGAGACTTGTTGACACTTGATTAATAACTAGAAAGAAGCTTTCGATGTACTCCTCGAAGGTAGTCCACACCAGACAGTGACATGGAACTTGGCGATTCAGGCTGTAGTTGCTGAGAAGATTATTGCAGATTGCTAATGCTTTTTCTCTAACATCGGACTTGGGTATTTGTATCTTTCTCAACTGGGCTGATACCAAATAGACCAGGTTACCTGGAGAAAGGACTGAGTGTGGGTTATACTCGGATAACCATAAGGCATTGCTACTGCCTTTCTTGACATCAAAATTTACCAAATCTTCTGTCGTCAGGTGTCGGTAAAATTCCAAAACAGTGCAGGCATCTGAAACCACAAGAGGCTTCGTTAAAACCATAGATAAGTCGTGTTGAATTAGTTCAGTCACTCCTTGCCATGTTTCGTTTGCAAACTGAAGTAAGAATTGACCATTAAAAATTACTCGATCCACTTTGGTTGCGAGGTCAAACACTCTCTCCATGTCCTTTACAACTCCGGGATCGTTTGAAGCTCTTTGGAACACCAGAGCTAACTGCTTAGGAATGTTTAAAACACTTGCTATCATATTTCGAGTGTCCTCAAGGTTAAGTTTCCGATTCCTAAAGCATTCAAGAATTTGCAGAATGAAAACCTTTATATTCTTGTTCTCACTGACATCAAGGAGATAGTACTGCTTCAAGCACTCGGCAATAATAGGAACGAGCTGTGGTTGAACGTGTAAAAATATTTCCTCGATATTTTTGATACTTGTCTTGAGCTCATACTCTGAAGCATTTTCCTTTACAATAGCTTCAGCTACTAGCAAAATGAAGTGAGAGACTGCTTGGTTCTTTTCTACCCTCTTTACAATGAATTTAAACAATTCAGCTGAGGTCTTCTTGGCAAATGTGGTAGGCATTCGTTCCACAAGCAGGTCTGATAAAGAAAAAACTGCGGAAAGGGGCATTTTAGTGTCTGCTCCAAACACTGGAATGTTTTCTTTTTGTCGAACAGGAAGAAATATTTGGGCAGTGTTCCTTATTACTGAGGGTTTCATCACTTTTTTGAAATGTGCTTCGAGATCACTAGGATCTATGACTATACAGGATTCATTACCCATTTTGAAGAGATGAATCATTACGCTTCGTACACTTTCTTCATCAGTAATGTTTTCTTGGTCAAGGATGGAAATCATTTTTTCTATTATCCATTTCGTGTGCTGCAAATTCAATGGAAGTCTCATTATCAAGCGTACTCCCTCAGCAAAGAATTCCATATATCTTTTGCCTTTTTCAACTTTAACTTGTCGGAGGGTCTGTGACAAGTAAAAGTAAATGATCAGAATGACTGCTTGGTTATCGACTTTGCGAGTATTGACGGCGTTGAAAAGCACTGCAAGGACAACCTCATTCAGATCTCTATCAAAAGTTTCCATAGCTATGGAACTAGCAATCAATGCAACAATCATTTCGAAAGCATCGACACGATAGGCTAATAATTGACGTTGGAGGTAGTCATGGATTGTTTCAAAGAACAGCTGGCAACTCCTTTTGTCAGACGACAGTGTTTTTTCGGTGATGGTTAGCATGAAGAGTATGTATTCATTAACTCTTTCTCCGCAAATGATTAGTCGGTTGAAAAATAGGCATTCCAAGACAAACTGGCAAGTGGCGGTTCTTCCCTTTGCTGCAAGAGCGAAGAACCTCTTTGTGTTGTCGGCATTTATTGAATCGGAAGATATAAGAAAATCTCTGCAAACGTGGATCCTGGGCACGACTTCTTCAGCTTTAGCTTCTTGCAAAACTTTTAAATAACTGTTGTAAACCTCACACTTACAGCTAATGCTACGAGACTTATCAATCAATGAAATCACTTTCAAAATTTCTAGATATTGTATCCTTGTAATGCCTCTTGCAGTCTTCAGGAGGCTTATAGCGAAGGTCTTGATGCTATTTGTTCCCATGTCTGCTGCAACAGAAAGGATCACATTCAAAACAAATTCATATTCCTCTGGATGTGGTACTTCCTCAAATAAATCGAGTCCCAGTTTCAGGGCTTTGATCTTCACTTCCTCAGATTTTGAGTCTTGTTTCATTGCCTCCATAGAGAGGAACATTTGAATTTTGAGCACTTTTTGAACGAATGTACCATCGTCCTGGCCGTTACACCTCGATGCATTTTTAATATGCAACTCTACAAAAACTCTGATGATGTTCACCACTTCTGTACCATAGCATGATTGGGGTACAAAAACCAAAAGACGTTCATCCAAAGGTCGCCAGATTCTCAATGTCGAGAAAAAGTCTGGGGAAAGTTGCAACAGAAATGCGATAAACTTCTCCATATCAATAGATACGCTCTCTTTCTTCCTCTGGATTATTGCTTCGACAAGGGCAAACAATTCTGACAACATAAGGTAAGACTTTGTACTATCATCAGGAAAATTTTTCTTCCATATTTGAAGAACCTGCAAGACTTGTTGCTTGTCTGGAAGGGCTAACAGTGCTCGAGTGATTGCATTAAAGCTTGCTGTTTGGTGAGGTCTACTGGTAATGATGCCTTCCATGTTTTTCATCTTGAGATGCTGAGCTGCAATCCCTGCATCCATCATAGCTTGTAAATGTAAATGATCAGGCGATAGCATGATTTTCTGCAATGCATCCAGTAGTGGCTGACATTGCTTCCTATCCGAATCAGTGATTCTTGGCAGCAAGTCTCTGTTTAGCTTGATTTGAAGAAGGAGGAATATCTCTTTCACAAGATTTGTCTCTATTTCTGATTGCATTAGATGCAAACAAGGTACGGTGTGGCGCAACAGAACTTCCGAATTATCAAAGAAAACTTGAAGTTTTGTTTTGTCACAAGATAACTGATACTGTTCATTAGAACTAATAAGAAGTTTGAAGGCTTCGTCAACTTGAGCAATAAGGGATTCCAAATACGTTCTTTGGTCGCTAAAGGGCAAGCTCTGAGTGTATTCGCTATCTTGTACTAGAAAGTCGTGTTCTGCTGTTTTAAAAGCAAACCAATTTGTAACCAAGGGACATTTCAACAGTGATATCCAACGCTTAAGTAAAATCGCGACCTTAGGAACGCCAGTGCTGCTGAAATTCATTACGTCGAGATTTTCCTCGGTCTTCACTATAGCTGCTGTTTGTTCTATGAGTTCTTCAAATCCCTTAAGCTTGATTCTTGGTTTGAGGGCGTCAAAAATGGATTTAAAACCATCCATCACATTTCTATCAAGGCCTGATCCTCCCAAAACATTTATTCTTCCGGACATAAATGATTCGTATAAAGCTGCCAATTTTGCCAAACACTTTACCAAAAATGGACCATCGATCGAGCTGGTATCCTCATTCTCATGAGACAAGCTATCATTTGAAGGCCTCATTAGTTCATCACAAAGCTCTACTGTCCAGTCTATGACATTGGCAGGACTTGCTACCAGGTGACCACCTTCAGAGCCTGTTTGCATCGAATACTGCAAGCAGCAAAGTCTGACAAGGTCTGTTGCCCCAGTCTCAAACGTTTTTGTATCACTTGAGTACACCTTGCTCAGGCTGCATAATCCTCTACGAACGATCTTCACTACATAATTCCCATGCAGTCTGGTCAGTTCTCCAATCACCAAATGTCTTCCTTCTTCTGAAGGGAAAGGTAATTTCTCCTGAAGCTCTTTGCATGCTTGCTGCAATTCAGCAAATCGACTTGTAGACGGTTCTTGACCACTGGAATCATCGATTCCACAACTTTTGGCAAGATCCTGGATTGCATTCTGGATTGATTTGGTCGGTAGGTTATGGTTGCGTTCATCTGTTGTTGCTGCTGTTGCCATTATATTTCAATCCTAGAGTTTAATTAATCAATAACACTTACTGAAAACATGAGATACTCTGTCAGCATTGATTTAAAAGATATCAGGATACATTGGGAGCCTGAGGCATTCGAGATTCTTTGCGCGCGAGCCAAATTTTGCGCCGCCTTTTCAGCCGATTATCATAAACAAAACTATACCGGCATTTTCTGAAAGCTAAATTGACATAGCTTTCAAAAATCAATTTGGAATTTTCTTTCTAGCAAAACAAAAAGATATTGTGAAATAAAGTGCGGTAGAATGCCACTTTGAACCAAATAACTTTTTGTGTTCCAATACATACAATTTTGCGGAATAAATATTTAAAAACTACATTTATTTAGCTTTCAGAAATGTACTCTTTTATGGCAAAATTTCATAAAACCCGCACGAAATTTGGGATTTGAGATAACACCTCCCTGCTGATACTGATCAACAAAAATGTTCTGGTGGCTCAGCAGTGGTCTCTGGTTCAGTACCACCGATATAGTCAAGGCAAAGTGTCACTACCCATCCAGTTGTCTAGTTCCACGACTAGTACTCACCACTGGCCCTGTGATCGCCGGAGTGACTCCAGTGTGATTGCGTGGTCCTTTGTTATAACTTACTCAGTGGTCCAGTATAATGTCGTCATCCCAGTATGACGTACGTACTCCTCACTGCGTATACGACAAGACGCTTCAGACCTTCGCGCTAAATCAGCAGGAAATAACATTTAGAGGCTTTGCACCATCACGTGATGGCCGGCAGCCATGACAGGAGGCATAACAATAGTGTCTTTTCCCTCTGGGAAACTGGAGTGAATGCTTTGTCATGCAAACTAGGATAGACCAGATTCAATTGTTCCTGCCTCCTGTCATGGCTGCTATCACGTGATGGTGCAAAGCCTTTGAAATTTTCGGGACACCTTAATTTCGCGATTTTCGTAATTTCGAAACTGAAATCGCGAAATTGAGAGGTCAAAACACTCATTGGATTTCCATTTTTAAGAAAGTAAAGAATTAATGACCATTCAAAAGCAGGTAATAGCGCCTATTGTTCCTCATCAACAATGTTTGTTTGGAACAAGTATTCAATCTATCATTAAATTAAAGCAAAGGAAATAATGCAAACTTTTTTACATGTAATGTTGCATAGTAAAGTCACTGTGGGTTTTCTAAAGAAATTTTTGCGCATTTGGAATCCGCCATATCATAAATAAGTTATTCAAAAGTGACCAAGAATATATACTTCATCGCGAAACTTACTTGACGAGAGAAAAATTCCCGAAGATTTGTCGTCTTTTCTGCCGCTTTATCAGTAAAATTGCTTGCTTGCTTGCGATCTTCTCCAGCGAACTTTTTTTACCTTGTTGGCTTCCAACGACGCGAAAGAGCTCGAACTAATATTCAAGTTCCTAACTCATCTTCAGGCCTCTTCATAGTTCTGTAACGAGCCCTGTAAGATTCGAGCACAATTGAACTTGGCAGGAAATGCGATGCCCTTCAAGAAAATGAAAGTTATAGTAGTTATGATTACTGGAACATATCGAAACTCTTGGCGTGAGGCAATTTATACCATGCAAATAATTATCATCTCAATTCTTTCGAACGTATCATCATCTTTTTAATATAATCTTATGTAATTTTTATTTATTGTTATTTTCGTTATTTCAGTATTTTTTTTAAAGCGCCATGTTTGCAGATTTTGCAACTTAATAAATGTAGACTATGTACATGAAGATAAGGTAGCCAGAAATCAGAAATACAATGAGCAAACTAAGAGGGAAATTTCTGGAGGTATCAATGAATAAATTATTTTGGATTTTTCCGTAACCTCCGTCTCAAAGTTAATGCGATCGGATCGTGTAAAGGCCTATTTACACGGCCCGACTTGTCAGCCTTAAGAATTGGTAAAAAAGGTGGTTTGTGTATGAGCACAAGATTACATTAGACTTCATCTCGAATTTATAGCCAATCTGTTTATTACTGTATGTCAGCTGTCCTATAAAAATCAACGGGTTTACACGAGTTTTTCAGATTTTGCCTCAGTATCTATTATGGTTATTATGTTTTTTTCAACAATCAAATTCAAGTTCGACTCCGGCTACCTGTTCCGCTACAATCGATTCATGACTGAAAAAAAATATAGAAAAATAAAAATGGTTTTTCTTAAATTCAATTCTTACAGAATTGATATTTTTTAGAAAATCAGCATACCTAAAATCTTTGATTGAATCCCAGCAATTGAAGAAAGACTATCTCTGACGAAGGACGACTGAAAATTGTGCTGTGCAAGCAGAGTTTATCCTAACACAAGAACCAATCAGAAGACGCCATTCTATTTCCAAGAAATGCATAGCTGTTTTGGGAAACGTAGGGGTAGGGGTGAGTCAGAGAATGTGTATTGGCTTGAATTTTATCATTTTTTTTACACAATTCACGCGTCTTTGACGATAATCTGACCTCAGACTTTGTTTTCTTTTTTATTCTTTACCCGTTCCGGTTCGTTTCGTATCCGTGCTTTCAGGTTTAGACTGAAGTCAACAAACCCGTGAAATAAATATTATTATAAAATAACTGATATAAATCTCGCATCCTGATTGGTCAAAACTGGTCAAGCGCGCGTGCAATATGAGAGCACACAGCACCTGCGCTCGTTTTCTATATCTTCACTAGCTAACAATAGTCAAATAGAAACAAAAGAAAACAATGGAATGAGGGTCTACTAAAGTGTATTAATCTAATATCTATTTCACGGGTTAAGTGATTTCACTCTACTTGTTTTATTAATTTATCTCATTTGGTTGTACTTCTAATAATACACAGACAAAACGAGTTACAGCCAAAAAAAAATTATTTTATTGTTGATCATAGAATACCATAAATAGTTCTTAAGATATTTAAGCATTGATTGAAACAACAGTCACGACATGAACATACTGCCATCAATCAGAGTAGGTATTGGTATCAAACAATTTGTTTCATTGACGACAGTGCAAAGACTTCAGAGTACCCTCAAAAGTGTGTGTGTTTATGGTGTTTGTGTGTGTGTGTGTGGTGGTGGTGGTGAGGGGGACTAAGATTGGAAAATAAAAGAAGCAAGCAAAAGTTTTGGGAAAAGGGGCTCAGATTGGAACATATATGAAAATAGTATACAATAGGGTAAACGTTAGGGCTACATGTACAGTCCACCTATCTCTGCTGCCCCTGCAATGTATTGTCAGATTCCCATGCCCCTACTGTTGTTTCGGTCGGCACGCAGCAATGAAAACAGTGGTAAGTTATTGTTACCAACAACTGTCAAGATAATAGATAAGCTACAAATGAAATATCAAATATTAAAAGCCAGGATTTATGAGAAACAAAATGACTAAAAGTTCTTTTCAGTATTGTAATCTCTTATTTTGACTTCTTTCTCTTCTTTCTCTTCTCTGGTGTGATTTTGGGAAGTTTTTCTATACTTTTTCGTTTTTCTCCTTTTGATGTTGTTCCTGCAAAGTAAGAAAGTAATGAATTCAAGTTGGATCTTTGTTTGAAAAGGGTTGTACATAAGTCTATAATAACCTGCATTACTATACACATATACAGTTCACACAGGGTAAAAAGTCTCCCATAGTGTATGCTGAAACTCAACATTCTATGCTAGGGTGCTCTTTCTGGGATTAATCAACCTCTTTACCCTCACTGTTTGTTGTGATACCACTCTTGGAGTTGATTCTTTCATGTGTGAATATTTGATAAAAGAACATTTCTCAATGGAATGTCAATTGTATACGAAGGTAAAGAGGTCTATTTTCACTCCTTTAAGGAAGTGCGAGTCAACTTTTTATACCAGAAGCCTCTCACCCCCCTCCCCCACCTACACCAAAGGTAAGGCTATAACAAACCTGTAACAGTTGAATTGCCCTCTTCATTTGCTTGGTCTTTCTTTTCAGGCTTGTCATCTAAACATAATGGTAAAATACCATTAATCATTATTATCATCATATTTACCATCATTATCATCAACACCACTATAGTCATCACCATCTGCAACATCAACATCCATTGTTCATCATCATCATCATCACCACCAATACACCCCATGGCCATCGTTGTTCTCATTGTCGTCATCTTGAAAATGAATTCCTTTTGCACATTCTTACCTTTGTTTGGCTGCCATAAAGCACTTTTAACAAATCTCTTTGCTGCCCCTTGATCAATTCTCATGGATGCTACATTTTTAAAAGCAAAAAGAGAACAATAATAACTTGTTTGATATAACAGACCTTTTCAGTGTGGGTTTCATGTTTTTCCATTTCATGTGTCCTTCCCTGGAGAATAAGACTCTTTGTTCGAGTTGTATACATCCATGTTAATGTGTCACAATCATAACTCTGATGAAGACTACAGATGTGGTCCAAAACTTTGTTCTTAGTTATTATGAGTGTTATTACAGCATTTTATTCTTTTTTCTTTAGAATTATAGCTGTAGTGATCAGTGATCAAAGTATATATTACCCACCTTGCTTTTTCTCTGTTGCTTCTTTTACTTTTCCCATGTATTTCTTTATTCTATCCTGAAATCAAAAACCCAACATTTTAGGGGTTAACTGATCTGATCTTAACTTTATTGCCCATCAGGATAGGCCATTTTACTTACAAGTTCTTGACGAACAGGATGTTCCTTTGGGTCAACACCTTGGGTAATGAGATACACTGAAAATTATAAAAAAACATTATATTTTAATGTTATGTTTGTTTTGAATAACAACAACAACTTTTTGAAGGCTTTGTAATAAAAATTTTCCTGCTGTTTCAATCAGCACATGACATGAAAACAGTGGTATTTTTTGTGTATTATTATCAATAATCTTAACAATCTCATCCAGACTTACTCCAGAACATAGAGTTTATAGC
>OCZR010004923.1:15098-32736 GCA_900234385.1 Anemonia viridis
ACTTTAACGGTGATTGGAGACAAAAATGCAGCTATAGAAAATAAACATAAATAAAATACAACTTGAATTCAGCTACACAAAGAAAAGCCAAATACGCATGCGTAGTATGCGTTCTCCAGTCTTTCTCATCTTCATTCAGGGCGGGTGGCCACACAGAACTTCAGGCGAGGGCATTAATTTTATATAAAACGCCCGAGCGATTTATTTCGAATTAAGAGAAATAACTTAATGGAGATATGGCGATGTAGGGTTTGTGCAAAGAATGGAAAAATATGGAGTAGTTGTAGTTTCGGGAATTATCTTATTAATATCCCACAGTATTTATGGTAAGTTTGTACTCTTTGTTCATATGCTTTTTATCTATCGATGTGTGAACAAAACCCGCGCTTGAGTAGATCTAGTGATATTAATTTCATTGATACATTTTAATATGCAACATTTTAAAGTAACTCTTGAAGCTGAGAATTGTTTATTTTGTTATCTATCCACAGAAATTTAAACATTTTTTTAAAACATGGACTCCTTTTGCAATAGAGTCATCTCGATATATATAGACATTGTTGGAACAATGAATTGGTCTATTGTTCTTTTTCATTTGCAAAAATCAATTGGCTGCAAAACGTATGAAGCTAACAAGTACTCACCTACGAAATCGGTTTCCAAAAAAAAATATATGTAAAGGAGAAATGACTTCTTATTTTTAGCACTTTGAAAGAGGAATTCTGGTGAAAACCTGCAAAATTCGTGTCAAAATTTAAGTACAAAATCAGCTTCTATTTATAAATGTTGACGGATGAAACTTGAGGTTTTGACTTTGCATAGAATTTCTACAACTACAACTTTTACAATTCACATTTGAGCTTTAATTTGTTTATTTACTTGTTTATGAATTGTTCCTTGATTGAGAAGAGTAAACAAACTGATAAATAAAGAATTTGATGGAAGATATGAATGAAATACTTCAGACTATTCCCCATATCTTAATGATCTATGACGCATCTTTAGGGATACTAGACTTGAACACTAGAGTTTGGATTTACAAATAAATTTACCTTCAATTGAACAAATATACAGTTACAATTCTGTATTCACTAGCATACAATTTAATATGTGGAAATTTCAATTCTCAAAACCTTTAATGTTCCGTACACGTTTCCGGGAACTTTCCAACAGTGAAAATTTTGTAAGATAAGTCGAGATTTTTGTTTCTATTTTTTGTGCTTTCTATCAACGTTTTTGTATGGTGATATCGTAAAAACATGGAGATGAGTTTGAAATCTGAGATCTGTGGGTTAGGTGAACCACTGACATTGCATCCGGAAGTAGACTTTTATATGGAATGGGAACCACCATCACCACCAACAACAACAATGTAGTACCTTGCTTTTTGCTAGGAAATTCAATTCATTTCCCAAACAAGGAAAGTGTTACCGTTTTGTCATGATTTACAATATGGCTGCCATGAATCAACTGAATTGCATTTCTGGTCTCACTTTTTAATTTCTTGTTTCTTTAGCTGCAGGTTCACAACAGTGGAATCCTCCGGCTTCTACCTCACCAAGTAAGTAATTAAACATTGGTTAAAGCAAAATCCACTGTAATTAATTGACATTTTATTTAGCAATTAAACTTATCCACTTATAAACGAAGCTAGAGGAATAGAAAGCTAGTTAGAACTGAGAATAGTTCACTCAAAAAAGATTTCATTTAAACATGTTTTTGTCCTTTTAATCGATAGTAGTAAATAGCAACCAATGGTGCCAGGATCACCCTGGATGTAGCCAGTATCTAGATAAAGAATGTGACAAGCAATGGATGCAGATAAACTGTCCTGCAACATGTAGCTTATGTGGAAATGGTATGACTATCTTCTTTAAATTCTTAATATCCAATGTAGGCACTTTAACAAGGAAGGTGGCTCAAAAGAATGAAATGTGGAAACCATTTTTTCTTTGATATAGATCACTTGCAGCATGTTTGAATGCACCTCAAATTGGCGGTCAAAACAATAGGTTCCAATTCTCAGGAGATTGAAATTCTTTTGTTTTGTACTCCAAATTGAGCCTCTTCGACGTCACGCGTAAGGATGTCTTTAAGAGCAAAAATTACAATTGGATTCCTGTATTGAAACCTAAGTGACACTTCAAAAGCACTAGACAAATTTTACCATTTTTCCTATTCGTATTTTCCAGAGTTCACTGACCAAGTAGCTCCACAGCCAACTTATAAACAACTCAGCGTCAATGTCCCACCGGAGCTGACATCATCACTTGAGACTTCCCGCGAGCCAGTAGTGGTAAAGATCGCAACAGAGGGAGGAATAGCGGAAATCAGTAAGGAAACCAATGGACCAATCAGGGAGAGGATCAATGTGCACTTGCCGTCAAACTACCTCTATGATCAAGCAGCCCATGGGTTGACTAGTCCGCTGACCAGCAGTATTGCAATGCAGGGAGCAATACCTGAAGGTATGGATATGGTTGCCTAGCAACTAAAAAATCTAATACTGTGACTTTAAATCTAGTAAATATCAGTTCTCTTAAAGCGTTCTGATTCTCTTTAGTTTAGAGTTTTTAGGGTTGCAATTCTTTGTTTTCGCCTACGACAAAGGAGAGTAAGCAAGTTTTTATAGAGACAGAGAAACACAGAGACAATTAGGACTTGAGTTACAATAACAAATTTAGTTATAAAGGAAGTTAAAAAGTATGAAGTTTCTCGGAAGACGTCAGAGCCGCATGACAGTTTCTATGGTTACTGCACGTGAAACTATATATAGATATCCTTAATGTATGCACTCAACTTATCATATATTCTTAATATCTATTAGTTATAGCAAAATACTAAGATAATTGTGTTAACTGGTTAATTTAAGAGAGCAATTACTTTGCTCAACTAGACGCCTAACGGGCGTTCACTTGGGCTACCTACGGATGATGCATTACGTCATAATGTGACATGACTATAGATAGACTGATAGATCGAAAACCGAAACTTAGACCCGGCCTACCTTGTAGGTAGCCCGAGTAAAAACCTGAGAATTTTCGAAGATAATACTACACAGTATAATGTATTCCAATCCACAAGTACAGTGAAAGACTTTTTAAAAGAAACTTCTTTTCATTGACTTTAAAGCCAAATGGTGTAGTGATGACAGAGTTTGTAATAAATACTCACCCACCCAATGTGGAGAAAGCTGGATGCGAGAGCACTGCCCCAAGATGTGCAAGATTTGCAGGCGTAAGTTTTTAAAAATAACGTTGCGTGTTGTCATGACGACTGATTTTGATGCGAACCTTCGAGAAGACAGACGACAAAGCAAAACAACGAGTTAATATTTTTTGGAATTTTATACAATGCTCTAGCTACAGGAACAAAATCCCAAGAAATGTCCAATGTTTTTTAATTGGAGCAAAATTTTAGAAGAAAGAAATGAGGACAGAACGAGGACAAGAACGAGAACGTAAAAACAACAGATATCAGGACGAAAGTTAAACATAATCCTTTCATTTTTTTATCAGCCATTTGTGAAGATAAAAGCAATGAATGCGCGCGATTTTCGGCTGAGTCCTGTAATAGCGACTGGATGAAGGAGAACTGTCAGAAATCTTGTGCTCTCTGTGAAGGTTTGTGCACTCTTGATGCATCGCTTTGTGATTTGTTTATTTAACACTTGTTTTCTGGACGCACGACCTGTGATTTGACAAGAAATAACCGACTTCTTGCAGCAACAAAATACCAAAGTTAAAACTTCTAAATATGCTAACAGACGTTCTAAAAATCATACTTGTGATAGGAGTGACTGTGAATGAGTGAGTGACTGTGATATAAGATAGAACAAAGCATGACACAGAGGCTAATACTGAAAGCATTCGACTGAGTAATATAACCGCATGTAAAACGAAAGTTAATAGACAAACTATAATGCATGATTCGAAACGACTTCTGATAGAAATCACTGTGCATGACATAGAGGGTAATACTGAAAGCATTCGACAGAGTAATATTAACCGCATGTTAAACGAAAGTTAATAGACAAACTATAATGCATGATTCGAAACGACTTCTGATAGAAATCACCGTGCATGACATAGAGGCATATACTGACAGAACGATATACACCTATTTCAAAATATGTTGTCGTAACCAAAAGCCTCAAGCAACAAGCCAAGACCTCAAAGACAAACGAAAAAGCATTATGACGGTTTCTGTTAGTGAGGTTTGAGACCCGTAAACAAACATTTAAAGTGAAGCAGCCATACTTTGAGCGATTTCTGAAGTCGAGTAATGAAAAATTCTTCGTGGATAAAATAGTTGTGATTAAAAGTACCGACGTTCTCTGCAACCTTTGCTTTTTGCTTGAGACTTTTTGT
Organism: Anemonia viridis; assembly: GCA_900234385.1. Taxonomy (NCBI): domain Eukaryota; kingdom Metazoa; phylum Cnidaria; class Anthozoa; order Actiniaria; family Actiniidae; genus Anemonia; species Anemonia viridis. The sequence continues at coordinate 19,469 of OCZR010004923.1, forward strand.
TGCGACGTTTTTTGAAATAGGTGTATATAGAGCATGATAAAAAGCATAGTGCTTAACGTAGTGTAAGCAATCGCGCGTTAATGCATAGCATAATGTAGAGCTTTTTAACTGACCGAGTTGATGTAATAGAACGGAGCGTTGAACAAAAATTGATTCTCAGTGATACGAACAAACTTGCACGAAAACTGTTGTAGTATATAGCATCATACATGATGCTGACTGAAATCGACAAATGTCATAATGCATTTTACGAATGATACAAAAGAAACTATGTGCTATACCATAGCACAAAGCATAATACTCCGCCTAGTACTGATCATATTCGACAAAGTAATCACAATATAATGCATAATACAAAAGGACTCGCACAGAAGAACTCTAAGCTAAACATGGCAAAATAACCAAACGTATACGTAATGCCTAGTACCAAGTAATCCGACAAAGTAATCCGATAATGCATGATACGGACGAACTTACCTACAATTGACCGAGGACTCAAGTTCTTGCTTGTTTTAAAGATTCTACAGACAAATCATAAGAAAATTTCTTATTTCGTTAATCAAAATTCTAGGATTAGAAAATCAGCAACAAGATACGAGTAAAAGTAAGTATCGCGAGACTCAATTAGTTTTCATCGTTACTAGGACGAATTATACCTCACTATATCTATTTCTTTATCTATTACAGATCACGTGTCATTCTCTTGAGAATAAGATTCTTTGTTTCAGTTGTATCCATATTCACGTGTCTTCTCATGTGGAACCGTTAAACAAAGAAATGATACTCTAGGGAATGACACATGGTCTTGAGAATAAGATTCTTTGTTTGTGTTGTATCCATATTCATGTGTCTTCTTGTACGCAATTGAAGAAAGAAATGATACTCAAGGGAATGACATGTGGTTTACATCATAAAAAGCTGCTTAATTACTGACCATCAATCTTTCCTTTCAGTGGCCCCTACAACAGACAATGTAGCACTATCAGCCCAAGTAGGGGAGGGTGAGTAGGCATTACGCCTTATTTCCGACTATCTTTAATAAATTAGATTTGTTTGACTTGACTAAAATGTGGTTTTCTTGCATGCAGCCAACCTGACGCTGGCAGAGCCAGGGAATATCAGTACGTATGACACATTTACTTTTACTTGACGGGTTTATTTTTTACTTGACATCGCATGTTTAACATTTACGATGGATAGAGGCTTTGCACCATCATGTGATGGCATCCATGACAGGAGGCAGGAACAATCGAATCTTGTCGAATCTAATTTACAGAGAAAGATCTTAGTTTCCCCAGGGGAAAAAAAGACTCCTGTTGTGCCTCCTGTCATGGCTGCCATCATGTGATGGTGCAAAGCCTATATACAAATCTACCAAAGCTTGCAATTCTTGTTGTTAGGCTTGGGTGAAATCCTCATAGAACATTACGTAAGACGGTTAAAAACTTACGGCTGAATACACCCCTTGCACGTAACAGCTTAATTTGGAGGAAAAAACAATTCCAAGTTTCTAAGTCTTTCAAGGTCGTTTTTTTTTTTGAGTTTCAGTTGTCCTCTAAATTGAGTTCGCTCGACATGTGAAAGGTTTCTATAGATGTTTAACAATGACCAAGCTTGCCTCACCTTGTACTTCAGGTCAATGCTTCTACGATGGGTTAAAGCACAACCACGGAGACCGCTGGTCACCAGGACCGTGTACTCCTGAATGTCGTTGCCATGATGGAAAGATCCACTGCACAATCATCGAGTGCCCAAAATTACACTGCAAAAATACGGTAAAGAGAAGATGGAAGTGTTGTCCTGAATGTCCTCCTAATGAAGGTAAGGATAGATGTTTTATATAAACAAAACCCGTGCACTGAATTAGATCAGCCCAGAGGTTTCAGGGTTCGATCTGTGAGTTAGCCGCGCCCTGACCTGAAGTTTGTTATATTAATGTGAATCTTAGATGCTAACCATAGCTGTATAACTTATTTTTTTTCTAGGTGTGAATTCAAAGTGCATCAAGACATTCGGAGGCAATAGCGGTGGTACTTGCTGTGTTTTCCCATTTAGTTACAAGAACAAACAGTACACAAAGTGCATAGAAGACAATCATAGTAAACCATGGTGTGCAGTGTCGTCTGACTTTGACGTTGACGGCATGTGGGGAAATTGCCTCAGTAAGTATTTCTTTTTTTTCTAAACATATAAGTGCCTGGTAAAAAATATTCAAGTGAAGAAAATATATGTGGTCACATTATTCCACCTAAATGCTGGCATTTTTTGACACTTGTGCACTGGCTTACAGGTCAAGGAGAGGAAATGTCTGACCAAATGGAAACTGAACCAGAAAAGACTATCAAAGTGAGCTTTTTGAACTCTCAACACAACGATGAAATAGTGGACACATTCCTGCCACCAACAGGTAGGTTAAGAAGACATTCTTAGTACAAACAGGGTGATTGGCTTATCTGACGCCTCAAATAACATTTGAGAGAAAGTAGAGCAAATAGGAAAAAAAAGAAGGAAAGAAGGAAAGAAGGAAAGAAGGAAGGGAGGAAGGAAGGGAGGAAGGAAGGGAGGAAGGAAGGGAGGAAGGAAGGAAGGAAGAGGAAGGAAGGAAGGAAGGAAGGAAGGGAGCAGGGAAGAAACATTTTTTTACAAGTTGTGGTAACATTGACATCATTATTCATTGATCAGATATGATACCCTAACCCCACGTTGTATCCTGTGCATATTTTTTAAAAGAGTTTTAATCGATATTTGTCTCCGCAGCGCTAGTGACAGGATTGTATTCATCCTGGTCTGATTGGTCAAAGTGTTCAGCATCATGCGGTGGCGGTACGCAGGAGAGAACAAGAAACTGTCTCAACCCAACTAAGGCCCCAGGAGGAGCAGTCTGTGATTCCCTGGGACCAGGACTGGAGACAAAAGAATGCAACATTAGACTATGTCCAAGTAAGTAACCTTGTTTTAAAATTCGGAAGCTTTTTATTGGCTCTCATTCTTGATTGGCAATGCATGAGATTCGTAATCTCGTTCAAAGTCGAACCTCTCGGCATGACGGCCATCTTCGAGACAAACTTTTTGTGGGCGTTATAGAGAGGTTGCCGATGTGGTGAGGTTGCAGTTACAGTGTTGGTTACCGGGTAACATAATTATTAACCAGGATAAAATTTCATGGACGCTGAGTAGAGGTGGCCGTTAGTGGAGGTTCGAGTATACTAAATAAAAGCATTGCTTTCAGTTGACGGAGGATATGGAAACTGGAGTGAGTGGACAAACTGTGATGCCTCATGTGGAGGGGGTGTACAACAAAGATATCGTATTTGTACTAATCCTACGCCTGCCCATGGAGGAAGTGATTGCCTCGCCATGAACCTCGGTCCAGCTTTGGTTACACAGACATGCAATAATAATCAGTGTCCAAGTGAGTATCATTTATGCCTCTTTTTCGTTACTTTGAATTAGTCCTTGCAACAAGATTGAAACTACCTTTATAATACTTTCGTATTTGCCAGAGAAATGTTGAAAAATGCCCATCTTTCGAGTCCTCTTTTTTGTCATGCTTTGTACGAGTCACTTTTGAATTGTTACACGTCTCTTTGCTTTTGAATTGGTGCTACATGCAACAAGATTGAAACTACCTCCACAATACTTTCGTATTTATAGACGAAATGTTGAAAAATGCCCATCTTTTGAGTCCAATCCTCTGTCATGCTTTATACGAGTCACTTTTGAATGGTCACACGTAGAGAAGATATACTTGGGTGACTATTGAATGGTTAGGACTGTGATGAAATAATTATAGATGTGTGCTGATCATCACAGTGAATGAGCGAACGCTGTAAATAAAGACTTGAAAAAATGACTTCAAGCTTCAACGGGAATCAAACCCATGACCTCCGCGATGCCGGTGTGATGCTCTACCAACTGAGCTATGAAGCCAATCTGTCGGTGAGCGGGTCATTTTGTTGGGTTCAAGAGGCCACTATGTGTAATAAGTGTGAATATTGTTTTGTTGCTAACCGCCACTAAACTTTCTTCTTTGCTGTTCAGCTGATGGGATGTACACGGACTGGACCGGATGGACAAAGTGCAGCAAGTCTTGCGGATTGGGAAAGAGGTACCGATTTAGGTACTGCACCAATCCTCCCCCTGGTCCTGGGGGACACAATTGCTCGTGGTACGGTAATGACAAAGAAGAGGAATACTGCAATAATAAGGGATGCGAAGGTAGGTGACAACAACAGCACCATCAAACATCATCGTCTTCATCTTCACTATCATTATGATTATTACCGCATCAAATAATTATCAAAAGCACACTCTTAGATTTAATTTGTATCCATAATGATATGTCTTCTATAGGGAACACACTCCAACTATAATAAAACAAGAAACAGACAAACCGCCTGTCAATGCACAAATAGTGTATTAATTGAGAAAAAGAGAAAGGTGAACTAATAAGCTTGGCCTATTTTCATTTCAGTTGACGGAGGGTTTTCCCCTTGGACAAGATGGACCGAGTGCAGCAGAACTTGTGGTCCAGGAATCATCTCTCGACATCGCATCTGCGATAACCCCATCCCTTCAGCCGGAGGAAAAGACTGCTCAAATTCTGGTCCTTCATTTGAACAGAAAGCATGCGATCTAAAAGAATGTCCATCAAGTGGCAAATGGACGAACTGGTCTAAATGGTCTACGTGTACGCGACCATGTGGAGGAGGGGTACAGTTTAGAAGTCGTCAATGTACTCATCCAGGAGGACTGGAATTTTGTCTTGGAGAACGAGTCGAATCTAGTCTTTGTAACAGCAAACATTGTCCAGGTAAGAATACTATCATATGAAATGTACCATGCTTTATGTCATCATATGATATGAAAGTCTCAAGCAGCAAGATGAGTAGGCTTTCCTCTCCATCGGCCCAGAAACATAGAGCATTGCACTCTATCTCTGGGCATGTTTTCAAATGCTGCTCAGAAAGAGACAGACAGGTAGGCAGCCAGACATTTGATTTATCAACGATTCTCTAACAAGAAAATTTCTCACTTTTCAGTTGATGGAAACTACACAGAGTTCTCTGATTGGACGCCATGCACGACCACGTGTGGTGTAGGCATCAAAACACGTGAGCGAAGTTGTACTAGCCCAATGCCGCAATTCGGAGGAAAATCCTGTGAAGAACAGGGTATGGGACTGGCAGTTGAACATGAACATTGCTACAACCGTCAATGCCCAAGTAAGTAGATTCGAGTTTGTAATATCTTGAATAACAAATCAGCCGAACGATTATCGATTTTGATCGTATTTCCCGAATTGGCTTGGGTACAAAACAATGGTACCAAGTCGCGTTTGGCAATCAAACTATAAATGTATGAACACATCAAACCTAACCTCGACTTAGAGGCATTTTTGGCTCTTATGTGGTATTGCAGAGCACCTGACGCAAGAACACAATAAAACAATAGCCAAAAACAAAGAATATACAAAAAACGTATATACCTCAGTATGCAATACTTTCTGCAACAGCAAGAAAGACCTATTTCTCTGTGTTCACTATGTGTTTACTCAAGTTTTAGAAAAATTAACGTATTATATATAACTGGATTCAATTTTCATAACAGTACACGGAGACTACACAATCTGGTCACAATGGGAAGGCTGTTCCAAAAAGTGTGGCTATGGAGAAAGAACTAGAACACGTTCATGCACTAATCCCGCTCCATTAAATGGAGGACTGGACTGTGCAAGACTTGGAGAAAACGTCCAGAAGGTTCAGTGCTATAACGCTGAATGTCCACGTAAGTACCAAATATCTTCTCTTTTTTTTTTCTTTTTGTTTTTGAAGATGTTGAAGAACAACATTCATTGAAGAAAAAAAACATTATATGAAAAGCAATTCCATCGTGCCATTTCAATGTTACGGAAATCGTACCGTTTACGTGCTGTAAATCAATACCGTACCACTCATACGATAACCATTCTTATGGGAAGCCATTTCAATGTTACGCCATGTCCTACAGTGTAGGTGATGTAATTCAGCACCGTGTGTTTCCCACTCATACGATAACCATTCTTATGGGAAGCCATTTCCATGTTACGGCATGTCGTACCGTGTACTTGCTGTAAGTCAGTACCGTATGTTTCCCACTCATACGATAACCATTCTTATGGGAAGCCATTTCAATGTTACGGCATGTCGTACCATGTACATGCTGGAAGTCAGTGCCGTACGTCTCCCACTCATATGATAACCATTATTATGGGAAGCCATTTCAATGTTGCGGCATGTCGTAACGTGTACATGCTGGAAGTCAGTACCGTACGATTTCAAATTATAGCCACCCTGATGAGAACTAGAGTGCGAAGACATATAACACCTATTGTATGTCAGAAAGCTATCCTATACAAAACGTATTTTACGGTTGCATTCAACAGTTCATGGTAATTACACTGCATGGTCAAAGTGGGGCGCATGTTCAGCCACGTGTGGTGAAGGAACAGCAACAAGGACAAGAATATGTGCCAATCCAGAACCTGCCCACGGTGGCGACGACTGCTCTGCTTTGGGCTCCAACATCGAAGCCAAGACATGCAAAATGAATGATTGTGCAGGTTAGTCTAAGGAGAGTACGAATAGTCTTGAGATAGAAGTTACTAATCATAACTTTTCATAATTTCATTATTCATAATTTATCAAGACTTTGACGTCGATAGCTTAACTACTTCGCTCACATTCTATGTATTTTCCCCATCAGTTAATGGAGCATACAGTCCTTGGTCTACCTGGAGCATCTGCAGTAAATCATGCGGTAGCGGTATCACGCGAAGAACTCGAACTTGTACTGACCCGTCACCACTCCACGGTGGGAAAAACTGTACCGAGCAGGGCTTGGGACCTACAGAAGAAGTTTCTCGTTGCTTTGATCGTCCTTGTCCACGTGAGTAAATTAAGCCAAACTACGTATATAATTTTTAAGTAATGATGATAATAAATTTTAAAACATCTCATATTAAGGGGTGAGATCCAAACCATTCGGGGCAGGTATTAGGAATTGTTATTTAATAAATACATTTTTCACGTAGTTAATGGTGGCTTTAACCACTGGTCGGCTTGGACCACATGTTCTGCTTCATGTGGAGGCGGTGTCATGTTCAGGCAAAGGAACTGTACTAGCCCTGAGTCAATGCACGGTGGAAAAGACTGCTCTGATCTGGGACCTTCTACCCAAAGTGCCAGCTGCCAGGATGAACCCTGTCCAGGTAACTATACCTTTCTCTTTTTAAGAATTATTTTTCTTGTTTACGCGACCAAGACTGCTCAAAAAGCTAGAACTGACGTCAGGTCTAGAGTTTTTGGCGTCTTCCGGTTAAACTCCGAACGGGCTGAGTTGGTGTTGTTTGTATTGATGGAAACCAAAAAACCCAGTTGTGTGGGGCTGTGTTGTCTGTCGGAATATAAAATGGGGAAATCTTCTATTGCGGCAGTTGACGGACAAAATCTTCTTTGGACTCAAATTGTCTCAAGCGGACAACAACTGTGGAGATCAAGGAGATCAAAAGAATACAAGTTTCATATGCTGGTTCAAAGTTAAGCCTAATGTTGGCATTTTTGATTTTAGTTAATGGTAATTATGGATTCTGGAGTGCTTGGAGTGACTGTGACAAGACGTGTGGTGGTGGCAGACGAATTCGTTCACGATCCTGCACAAATCCACCTCCACAGTTTGGAGGATCAGACTGCAATGCGTTAGGTCCAATACACCAAACTGAAATATGCAACTTGAACAAATGTCCAGTACATGGTAACTATAGCAACTGGTCGCTATGGTCACCATGCTCCGTTACTTGTGGTGTGGGAACAGTTGAAAGGCAAAGATATTGTACTAATCCTACTCCATCTCCTGATGGCCGCAATTGTGACGATGAAGGTCCTTCGACTGAAAAGAAAAGTTGCGAACTCGTTGAATGCACAGGTGAGCCACTTTTTTCCAATTGAAAATCAAATTAAGCGACAAAATTCGAAATCGAAACCTGCTCAACACTGACTGCGGTGTCCTTGTTCGAGTTTACTTTTTCGCATTACTGGATATCTTTGCTATTGCTTAGACGTTAATATCTCCATAGCTCAAACGGTCCATGTCATATGCCATGATTCTGTTTCAGCTACTTGTCGTTGTGGTCCTTGGGGTGACTGGTCCGGCTGTACAACAACGTGCGGTGGTGGAATTCAACAAAGAACAAGAGAGTGCACTCATCCAAAGAACTCCAAATTATCATGCGAAGCTGACAGCAAAGAAACAATGCTATGCATGCCTGAGCCATGTCCAAGTAAGCAATTCCATTAGACCTTTTTTACCGATACGGCGGCCATCTTGAATTCTAATGTTTTTAGTGAGAAATCATGGGATGCCGAGGGGGCAAATGCTAGAAAATGTATAGTATGCAGAGCTTTTACGGTATATCTTTAACCGTTTTTATGCTATGTTTTAAGAAACCTATCTAAATATCAATTGAATTTGTTGGCATTTGGAGCCATATGTGAAACACCAAAGATTAAAAAATTATTGGAGAAATTAATCGCGCCATACTTTTCTTTATCAATATTTTTCATTTGCCCACTCGCTATCTCATAATTTCTTACAAATTCAAGATGGCCGCCGTATCGGCATAAAGGTATATATTATTGTTTCTAAAGCCCTCATCTGATCTTTTGAGTTAATGTTTTTTTTTACTTCTTGTTTAGTCAATGGTAAATACACGCCTTGGTCACCATGGACAGCATGTTCCGCAACATGTGGCATCGGACTGAAGAACAGAACTAGAATGTGCAATGCTCCACAGCCACAGTTTGGCGGGAAATCGTGTGCCGAGCAGGAAATGGGTTCTGCAGCTGAGATTTCGAAATGCTACCTGATGCCTTGTCCAGGTAAGACCAAAACATTCCAGGTAAAACTGTTATCGAAATTTATTTCAGGAAAGATTTTACAAAGAATATTGCTTGGAACAACCTTGCTGGACATTTTTGCTATAAACAACCGAAGCAGTTATATTCGTAGGCGAGACACTTCCTGACACTTGATAATTTCTTTATATTTATCAATTCGGTTTTTTTTCCAGACAATTAAACAATTATCTAATACTTTTTTTTCAGTCAATGGTGACTACACGGAGTGGACAGATTGGTCCCCGTGTTCAAAATCTTGTGGTAAAGGTTACAAAGAAAGAAACAGATATTGTGATAACCCTGAACCTGCTTATGGTGGAGTGGACTGCGCCCGTCTAGGAGCAGCCAAAGAGTCTGTAGAGTGCTTTAGCGCTGATTGCCCAGGTACGAGCAACCAATCTCCTCCGTCCAAACCCTTGAAACTTTACATTTACTATTTTAATTTAAATCGTAAAATACGACTCCGTTGATCGAATTCAGGCTTATAGAACAATATATAAAATATATTCTCAAAACTGCAATACAAAACAATACAAAACAATACAAAACAATACAAAACAAACAAACAAACTTAGCTTTTTTATTTATTATTCCGTTGCTTATGTAGTTTGTAGGAGGACTCTTTTGTAAATCACTTCGTGACATACGTTGCCTCAATAAATATTTTTTTTAAAAGACGAAGGGCGAGCACACTAACATTGATTTCCTAATAACTAAAATATCAATTTGCATACCTTCTAAAGCTCTGTCATTAATCTTTAGTTGATGGAAAGTACACCAGGTGGTCACCATGGTCAGCATGTTCACAAACATGCGGTTATGGCATTCAAACACGGTCCCGCGCATGTACCAATCCAGAACCAATGCATGGCGGACGTGATTGCACCGACCAAGGAGATCCTGAACACATTAGACCCTGCCAAAACATACCATGTGCAAGTAAGTAATATCCAGATTTTAGAAATCGCTTTTATATACAAAACATTTTGTATCACTGTGGAGGACACGAAGTACGGACGTACTGTGCAGTGATGGCCGTGGCGGTACAGTGTTAGATTTTGCTCGCTGTGACTAGTTTAACGGCTACCTTCAATTGCGTACCGCGACTATGCCGTTTTGCAGTCATACCAATTTTCTCTATTCTATGCCCTGAGAGAAACACGAGGGATCACTGAAGAACATAGCAATTTCATAAGATATGTAGGAAACGCTCTTATTGGTACAAATGTACTCGATTCCGTGGTTAACGCCGGGTACGAGGGATTTAGAGCATTACAATTTTACTGGGAACCCATGTGCAATAATTGCCCAAACGAATATCATCAAGTCCGTATCATAACCGCGCATGAGGGCAAAATTTACTCAATAAACCTCATCTTTAGCTTCATATTCAAATTGTCCATTTCAAACCATGTGATATTTACATGATGGTCTCTGGAGAATTCTTTGTTTCAATATGAAGGAATAAATTTCAGAAAGATAAAGAAAGAATTCTCCAGAGACCATCATGTAAACATCACATGGTTTGAAATGGGCAATTTGCATACGAAGGTAAAGAGGTCTATTCGTTAGAAAGGCGACGAATGCAAATTTCCTAAACATGTTAGTCTATTAACGCCAACTTTTTTCTAAAATCGTCGATGGATAAAAGCACAGCTTTCGGCGCACTAAATATTTATACATATATTATATTTTAGTTCATGGTAATTATTCATCGTGGTCCGCTTGGGGCGCATGTTCAAAGTCTTGTGGATTAGGAATGAAAAAGAGGACACGTATCTGTAACCGCCCTGAACCTGAATTTGGAGGTCTGTCATGCAAGGACCAATTACTTGGCCCAAACACTGATGAGAAAGAGTGTGTCGTAGAAGACTGCGCAGGTAGGCTTTCTTCATTTCAGATACCAGGGGGGACCTACGCGACCGATTTCAATAAAGTACGAAAATATTGTGTTAGATTTTAACAAATATTAAAGTGTTCTCACGTTTTATTGTTCTAGTTGATGGGGCCTGGAGCGCATGGTCAGATTGGAGTACGTGTTCTACTGCTTGTGGACCTGGAACCAGAGTAAGAAAGAGAGAATGTGACAACCCTGAGCCCAAGAGCGGTGGTAAGAAGTGCGAAGGCGCAAGTGAACAAGTTGGTGACTGCACAGCCCAACCTTGTCCAGGTAGGTTATCCCCTGCAATTCTCCCCCAAATACCACCAATAATCAAAACAGCGTGACTTCTCCTCGCGTCCTTCAAACCAGTAGACAAAGTCATATAAATATAGGGTCGTTAAAAATATGCTCACAATCCCCAAAATTGAATATACAACCAAAGTGTTAGTTTGCACTTTTTGACAGTTTATTTAGCCTTTATTTAATTAAACGCGATATATCATTGAAAAGAGAAGAGAAGAGAAGAGAAAAGAAAAAATATTGATGCCAATTTAAGAATTGTTTGCCACAGGCAACCCAGTAAAGATGAGAGGCAGATAGGAGTTTAGGCAGTTTCATCACATGCTTCCAGGTTTTGTTTTCAATCTGTTATTTTACTAGTAGTTTCTTTTACTTTCGAACTTTGCTACATTGAATGCAGACTTTTGTCCATCTAATAAAGTCGTTTGTGTAGACAATTATCCCAAGCTTTCTCTAGACGCTGTATGAAATCAAAAAGATCTTGACACGCACTTTTTCTTCGTTCTCTTATTGTAGTGAACGGCAATTACACAGCGTGGTCACGATGGTCAGTCTGTGACAAGAAATGTGGTTCAGGGCTCCAAACAAGATGGCGCGCATGCGCAAATCCTGTACCACAGAATGGAGGATTATCTTGTTCCTACATGGGCCCTGACACAGAGACGAAGTTGTGCCTCAATAAGCCTTGTCGAAGTAAGTATTGTAAATTTAATGATTTGCAAGACACATATATTTTTAAACGAGTCAAGCTCTGTTTTCGGGGTATACAACTGTACAAGGTGCAAGCCCGTTTCGGGGTCGAATAGACCTCTTGCAGCACGTCAGAATGCAGCTCAATTTGGAGGGCAAGACAAAATGAGAATTTCAAACTCCTCAGAATCACAACCCATTGTTTGGCTTCAAATTGACTTGCATTTCAACGTGCTGCAAGTGATCTTTTAAAAGTTTAGAATTTTGAGGGAATGGCATGGGAAGAAAAGCTGTTGATCTTCGGAGTGCAAAACAAGGAAAAGAAAAACATATCCACCTTCATCAGCCTTAAGGTTCTTTTCATCATACCCTAAACGACACAATTTGTGATACAGTAGGCGGCTCATCCTATCTTCCCTAGCCACAATTTGTCCAATTACAACATCTTTGAAACGAATGAAAGCTTCCTCACACAAGCTCTTGAATAGTTTTGTGAGAACAACACACGGTCTGGTCTATGCAGAGTGTGGCGTTTCCGTATTTTAACTCTCATTATTTTTCTTCCAGCCGATGGTCGTTGGAGCGAATGGTCAGTATGGAGCACATGCTCCAAATCATGCGGCGACGGAGCGCGTTCACGAGAGCGAAAATGCGACAATCCTGAACCCACAGAAGGAGGCAGGGATTGCGATGGAGAGAATATACAGTATTCCTACTGTAAAGCAAGTGACTGCTGTAAGCATTTATACACTAGATAATGGTTTTCGAACCTTTATTTAAACATGTTGGCCCCATTCATCCAAAAGCTGGTATCCAAAGGGGCCCTGCATTGTTGGACAGAACGGCGAAAGGGACTGGAACTAAAACATACCTTACTACAGATATCAAAATTCGATTGGAAACATGGATAAACCATTTATGAAGATTTATTCCTGGTACCCAAAAAGTGTTAATAAAAAAAAATCGCGGTTCCCTTCTGTCACGTATTCACCGTTCAATGTTCACTTGAACGCCTCCTTTTTTTTATATATAATATTTTTGAAGTATACAAAAGTCCCCGGGTTCTTACAATGTTGTTGCTTTTATTAGTGAATAACAGTTAAAGTAAAGCAAGAGACATCACTCGGATATTTATATTATCAATTTTATTGATAGGCGATGTTAAATTCAAGCCTGTCGGTTGCTATAGAGACAATCTCGCAATTTATCGTCCAATGCCAGAGCTTTTAATGACTGACGTTGACTCAACAAGTTCGAAATACAATGAGAATCCCATGGATAACAAAAGATGGAATGACTATTTACCAAACCTCGTCTGCAGGTTAGTAGAGACACATAGCCACTTTAGCACTGCATTAATGTGGTAGAGTCAATCAAACCTACCATCCCTTGCAATTGACATAAAAAAATAAACTCTGCTAATCACTCTGAGCTTAATGCTATCATTTTTGGTCTTTGTTTAA
>OCZR010004937.1:0-12422 GCA_900234385.1 Anemonia viridis
TAGGTCGTGATCATTTCAACGTTTATTTATGCGACCGGCCAGTTTTTATCTCATTAAATGTGCCTATTAAAGTGATAACGATTTCAGTTACTGCAATTTTCATAAACATGCGAACTCTGTAGCTGCGAGTTACTCGTTGGAATTTGGGTTTTCACTGCCGCCAATCAAAAATATAAAAAGTACCGACTGATTATCATTGATTGTTGGAAGCGAAAAATCCAATTTCAGCGTGCAGCTCGCAGTCACGGAGTTCGCATGTTTGTGAAAATAGCAGTAACTTGTGGTAAAAGTGATAACTTGTTGTGGTCGCTTTTGTAGTAGCATTGCTTCGACATTGCTAGGCTAGGAAAGAACAGGAGTAATAAATAGATAGTTGAGCAGAGAAGATAACCTTAAAATAATCTATAATCAAAGTCAGGGCATGGCCAACTCAAAGATCGAATTAAATCTAAATATTTAATCTACAAAGGCATAAGCCCATCCAGCAGATTTGACTTTTTATTCATTTATTTTTTGGCATGTACCAACAAACGTTCACCCAACATATAGCTGGCCCGTACATCGTATAGAGTTGGCGTTTTGTCAAAGAGCTTATTCTGTCGAACGTCGTAATTATTTTAGTAAAGAAAGCAGGATTAACTTCCATTCTTCTTGTACTGACAAAAGAAAAGCTTGTTTAGTTTACGTCCAAGGTTCTGTTTTATTTCTTATGGAAACAAAAATATTCCCATTACAGACTGAATCACTCCAAGAACTGTCAATAACGTGAAGTGAAAGATAATAAACTGAGAAATGCATGGTTTAACCTCTGTAAAGACTTCTATTTGTTCACTTGCTTCGGGGTTTTTTTTTTGAGTCATTATTTACCGTTCATCCCAAGGGAGATTTCACGTTTGATGAAGTTCCGTCTAAAACAAAAACTATTAAAAACTACCGTTTTGAAATATTAAGTAAATAAGATTAAAAAATGCTTTCTAGAAATGAAATTATTTTTAGAATATCAGATCTAAGTACTTCAAAAAACAGAAAATAGAAAGACAATTATTTGTGTTTTAGTTTAAAAAAAAATCAAACAAAAGATGGGAAAAAACAGCTTGTTATTAAACTGATGTATGTACAATGTGTCATTAGATAACAAAGGGTTGTAAAGCCAAAAAAGATAGCGAAAAGTGAAAACAAACCATTTCAAACAGCAACAGATGGACTTAAAACTACTAAAAATGCTAAAATGTCAAGGAAAAAATTTCTAGTGAAAGAAATCTGAGGTGGGATATTTGATAATGATAGTTTTTTAGCATTCTTGTGTTATAATAGGAAACGAAACCGATAAAGGGAGAATATCTTTTGTAAACCTAAAATTATTGGTAGAATTGAAGCTGGTAGAATAAAAGAAATACAAGATATGATTACCGATATCAAAACGTGCTTCTTCAAGATACTCCCCGAGTCTTTATAAGCAAAGGTCAAAACTGCGCCACGTACACTAACCTCTTTATTATATCGATGAAACTGGTTGATCATTAGTTAAAAGACTGCTTACAGTACTTAGAGTATTTTAGCATATAGCTAAACTCAAACAAATACTATTTCCATTACTTGGAACAAATTTCATGTTTACCAACCCAAATATATCAGCTGCTTGGCCCCACGCGCGGCACGTGAGATTTATTCACCATGTTATATATTGAGCCCCGGGATAAAATATCAAAATTACAAGGCCTTAATTAACTGGTATAAACGGATACTGGGTTGTTTTTAACTTCACCTGATACAGAAAAAACTTTTCGAACTAAGGATAAGTTCCGGCTAGTAAACTCGATTAGAATATCCATGAGTAAACATTACGAATGATGTTCAACTCTGACAATGTTGAATCAAAGTTAAGTCCAATGGAATATACAAACTTGGTCTCTACTTAGTAGCCTAGTTCTTTGCTCATTAAAAGTGCTCAACAATTGACTCCATTGATATAAAATACTCGTTAACTCTAGTAATGTAATGACTCAGTATACCTGGGTAATTTGGTCGCCGTCTTGTCCTAACGCGCTCAGGATCAGTTTCTTGTCGTCCAATATGACATCTCCAATGGATTGATAAGGCTTGTAGTTCACAGAACGGTACCCACATCTTGTCATCTGGTGGGTACGACGAGTGTAATTCTCGTGTGCTACTTGTTTTCTGCTTGGTATTTCACATGTGTAAATCGTTGAGTTTCTAGCCGTGATTTTTAGTCCACGATGCGGTGGTACTGGGATCGGTTTGGGACGGATGAAGGTTCTTGGATTCTCGGTCTCTGGCATATTTATAATCTAGTTGATCTTTAAGTAACTACTTTATAAATAATTCACATTTCTTGCCACACATTTAGACATTCTTCACTCTTTAGAATCGCAGCAACGGAGTATCATAATCAACCCAACAATCCATTTGATGCTTGTTGTTTCCATTGTTAGAGGTCAATATGACAAGTTCGATTGCGTCGTCAAGGTAACGTAAACTTGTCTCTAACAAATCCTTCGGGACCATTCTATGGGATCCCTGTGGTATAAATAAAAATCCACAGGGATCCCAAGAAATAATCAGCAAACAGCTGAAACAAACATGGCGGACGAGTTCTTGAAAAAAGTTTTGGAAAGTTTTCGTGCGAAATCTAAAGAAATACTCAACGATTTCAGGATAAAAAGGAAAGAAAACGGGCGACCAGTACGAGCTTGTGATATCGCAGAAGCCTCAGTCTTGAGCATTGCTGCTTTTCCAATCAGCGTTGGTTATCTCCAAACTGCTATTTTTCGTCCACTTCGAATAACAAACAACCGACGTTTAATCGGGCCTGTTTTTGGATTCTTTTCGGTAGCCTTTTCGGGTTCCATAGCGTCGTTGTTATTTGTTTTATATGTGAATTTTTCCAAGGACATCTCGACTAGAGCTTTTGAGTCATACAAACAAAAGCTAGACTCTCTGGTCTCTCCGATTCAGTACAGTTATAGTCATTATGACGTATTGCTTTACTCGCTAGCGAGTGTAATCGTGTTCAAAGCTTTAGGAGGGAGGTTCCGATCGGTCCTGCCAAGCAGTCTTGTGCATCCTGGAGCATTTGCAAGAGTTTCTCTTCCAGCTCCTGGTCAGTTGTATGCATCTGATGCCACTAGGGAGAAATTGACCAAATTAGGTATTGTAACTTATGGATACATCAATATTAGCATGCAACATCAATTATATGCACCATTCCCAATTCATTGAAGAGAAGGATCACAATAGGCCTAATCGGTTACGTTACACTTTCCCATTTCAGACCATGTGTCATTCCCTAGTGATTCTTTCAGTCAAGTTGCATCCATATTCAAGTGTCTTCCCATGTGAAACCAAGCGCGATATCTTGGGAATGACATGTGATCTGAAATGGGAAAAGATTCTAATGCAACCGATTGTCTATACCATTTACCCCTTGAATGGTGACAATTCTCAAGGGAATGTCATATGGTTTGAAATAGGACTCATACTATAAACAAAACCATTTTGTTTGTCAATAATATTATAACAAATATTGTTATACAGGCAGAAAATATGGTTGTCACTCATGCGGAACAAAGAGATCACCATTGTTTATTGGTGACCATATGCCACCCAACAAGTTGGTCAAACCTAGACAGAAACAAAGATTCTTTCCTCAGTGTACCAACTGCTCCAAAGACCAAGGTAAGAATTTAAAAAAGAAATCATTTTCATATGTCTGAACTTCATTCAATTATTTATCAAAGCCAATCTTGTCTTGAAACCAGTTTTCCTTGTGACCATCAAAGCAAATTCGAGAAAGGTATATTGCTGGTACTACAGGGGTGTAACAGCCACACCCTTCAAATCATGGATCCACCTCTATAAGTTTTTTCTTTGGATATAAAATTCTTTGTTGTCTTCTCAAGCCCAACTGATTTACAAAATAAACACTAGTAATACTCAAGGGAATAATGTGAAATAGATATAAAAAAATAGATTTCATAGTATTTCCTTTTATTTATAAATTACTTCCATTCAACAAAGGTACCCCAGGTCAATAGTGTAAACCAAGGATGCAAAAATGTAGAACTATTAAATTACTGTTTGTTTTCTTTAATTTTAGGTATTTCCCTATCTGTAAACTCCAAGAAACAGCCAATCAAGACTCATGCAACAACCCTGCGACTGTATCATTTATGGCTCCCTCTACCTGCATATCTGATGTGGTTAAGGAGTGACACAGACAGCCAACAATGATGATTTGATTATACTGGCATTTCAATGAGCATTCATGTGACTTATCTCTGATGGAATATGAACATACACTGGCTCTAATTGATACACTAAACTGACTCTACCTAATCTGACTTACAGTAATTTTCAAACTCTGAGTGATATTGTACATGTTTTGACTTTAAGTCTGTTCTCAGCCTGCATTAAGCCATTATATTGACCTCTTTAGCTTCATATACGAATTGCCCATTTTAAACCATGTGATGACCAGTTTACATGATGGCCTCTTGGGAGTTGTTACTTTCAATATGAAGGAATAAATTCATCACATGGTTTAAAAAGGGCAATTTGCATATGAAGCTAAAAGAGGTCTATTGAAAAAATTATAGGAACTTTAATAGTAGTTTTGAGTTGCCCATTAGAATTTGGCTTTTCACTACCACCAGATAAGATATAAAAAGTAAGAGAAACAAAAGCAAAAACTGAATTACTTCTGAACTTTGTTAACAAAAACAAGTTTCAGTGTGAGCAGCTAGCAGTCGCACTTAATTTGCATATTATTGAAAACGTCTATGATTTTTACAATGAATCATGATTTGACTGCATAGCTTTCACCATCATGAAGCCATGGCTATAAATAACACACAGCATTTTTGCACATTCACTAGAATGTGACTGACTCCTTTTTCTTGAATTCTGTTTTGTCTCCATGTTGGACATAATCCTTCTGGAATTCTTCTCTTCTCTGTAGGTATATGTGTTTGGCTTCTTCATAAACACCACTGTCTTTGAAACTGAAATTTCAATGGCAGAGGTTAAAAGAGATCATTTAATAACAATATACCCTGGGGTGTACTGTTTTCCCTTTTCAGTCCACATGTCATTTCCACAAAATACACTGTAATTTCTCCATTAAAGGTTGTGCATGAGGATATTCAATTTAAGCAAAGAATAGTTTACTCAAGAAAATGACACCTGTGCTGAAATGGGAGGAGATTACATCATATCAATAATAGTTGATATGCTTGTTAGACATTACAGACCAAAATAGATTTGAATTTATAATTTATGCCACACCATAAGAAATACAGCTACCAGTAGTTAGAATACAGGAATGCTGTAGTCTACTGTTCCTTCTCATCAAGCATCATTGGTAATAATAATAATAATAATGAATAATAATAATGTAATAATGATAACTGGTGTGGGATATATAGGGAATATTACATGGGCGCGCGGAGATACGAATTTTATCTTCGAGTGTTGAAAAGATCTCTCACGAGTGAGCGCAGCGAAAGAGTGAGAGATTTTCAACACGAGAAGAAAGAATTTGTATCTCCAAGCGGTCATGTAATGTTCTGTTTATTACATAGATATTGATGAACGAAAAACAAGGACTTATTTAATGTTTAAAACTTCTTACATACTGCACACTGAAGATATCATATTCATCACATGTGAAGATATCACCGTTGCCATGACTACTGTTATATTTCATTGATATCCATATAATAAAATATTATATTATATAACTGCCCTCCCCCTAAAATAGCTCCTTTAGAAATGCATGCCAATGCTTCTAACATGCATTCTAATACATTTTATTTTTCTATCTGAAATGAATTTTGTACCTTATTTTTATTATATCAGACATTTTTACCTGAACAATTTGTATGCTTTTTTAGACAAATGCTTGTTACAGTATATTATTCTACAAGTAAATTAAATCAAGCTACTAACACCTTTGAAGGTTAATTGTTTGAGAACTGCATTTTTTGTTAAAATAAACATTGAAGAAAGGCTACTCCTGACTAAATGAGTCTGTAATCAAAGAAAAAGAGGTACTATACTCCACAATTTCAGAAATAGTCTATAGTGTTTTTGCAACTTTGTGCAATATATTAAGGTGACCGACCACATTAATAGATGGTGCCAAGAATAATACAATCGTCTTACATGAGAAAGAATTCAATTCCCAAGAGTAAAAGGGATTTTATATTCTGCCATCTAACATGAGGTCACCATTGTGTGATGGTGCTAGACCCTTCTTTCTTGATTATGTTCCATGCCACAGAATATCCCCACATAATATCCCCACAGGGATCCCAATGACACCTGTTACCCCAATGCCAGATTCAGTTTCTTAAATCATAACAATTAATGCACAAGTAGGTACTCTATTATTTATGTGAAGATTAAAAATAGCTGGTAATATGATTAATGCAATGACCACAATAAAAAACTGGGTGATAAGTGGTAAGCCATGCAATCATTTTAGAATGAATATATTTGCCTAAATTATTTATCTCAATTAAGCATAATTTAGGACACAACAGCCATACTTTAGTGCACCAATAAGCTTACTTACTATTTCTGAAGGCATTCTTGCATTACTCGATTTTCCTTTCTGCATGCCCAAACCATTGACAATGTTCTACCTTTACAGCAATTTGTGAATTCTTTGTATAATAAAAAGACAAAGATTTTAAAATGAATTTTAAGCTTACATAACCAGAAAATTATTTTACAGTGTTGTACAGTACTCTGAAATTTTGTGATTTTTCAAAGCCTTACCGTCCAGATATGGCTTGCATCTTTCTCGAGATATCTCCCGCACTATTTTTGGAATCAATACGTCTTTTTCTACATGTCTCAAAGCCTCTCCTTTAGCCCAGGGAGGGATTTCTTTCTCCACATCTGAACCTGAAGAACCTGTGCGATCGTCGGCCATTTTGGATTCTACCCATCATACCTTGCGGTGCGCTCCATACAAACGCAAATTCAAAAAAATATTTTTAAAGCTTAAAGATTTCGGGAATCAAAAAGATAAATTCCGATTTTTAATCTGGATTAGTGTTTTGATGTTAGTTTTTAAGAAAGAAAATTTTTTGAGGTTGTAAAATATTGTTATTTATTCATGATTGGTGTTCAGAAGACTGGTATCTAGTGTGCGTGGAACGCCTGGTAAGAATGAGGTGTGTTCGATTGTTGACATGCGAAATGAAAACATTCCATGGAAGAGGCCGCAGGAGTAGTACTTGCATCAAACATGGTGCTTAAAAGAATAATCAAGCCCTGGATATACAGTGATAATACTGTAGCTGAGATCACTGAGGAGAAAAAACCACCTCGACGGCTTGTTTCATGGCATTTTTGTCCATCGTGGCTCCAGTTTAACAAATTTGTATTGAGCGGTTATCGATGTAATTTCACAGTGTCTGAATGCTTGGATAGTCTCACCTATCTACATAATGAATCTGTTAACATTTACTCTCATGGTGAGTAGATTATTCATAGCATTTTTTAGCCTTTACGCCTCCTTAAATACTACAAGTAATTTGCACTTTGTAGATATTTTTTTCATACTTTTATATATCGTACAGTTGAACATGCCGACACTACCCTATCTATCCTTTTTTCACGTATACTTCATCAACATTAAATGATTGAATTTTTAAAAGAATTTTGAACATTAATCTGACATACTACTTATATTTTACCTTGGGACTATAAATAAATTTCTGACAAAAAGGTTGATATGCAAATAGAATTCATCTCACACATGCAGTTTATTTATATTTTGCTGCATAAAGTAACTAATTATGTAAGCTTATATTTTTCCGAAGAATAAATAACTACTGCAAATTGAATTAGGCTACAGGATGTCTCTAAGCCTTTTTACAATGTAGAATTTCTTTTTTATTCAAAATTACTGAACATATTGGAAAGCCACTAGACCACAATTTACTAGAAGGCCAAACATTCTGGCAGGTACAAGATTGTGTATTCACAATATCTCTGCAGCACATAAGCCTTCCTACTAAATTATACATTAACAAAATCAGGCAATCTATAAATACATCACAGCTTGTTTAACATAATGCACTTATCACAATTAAACACTATGAGGGGGGAGTGAGGGCAAAGGTTGGGGATTTGAACAAAATCCTTAAAAAATCGTCAAATGCCCCAGGGAGGGAAAGCAGTTTTTGATCAAATAACATGAAAAAAATAGAAGGGTAAAGAGGATATTGTCAAACAAGTGACAAAATTTCCGATCGAAACCCCAACCCAAGGGCACATGTTTACTATCAAATCCCCACATTTTGCCCACAGTGTCTCAGTTAATAAGAACTATTTACTGTATATTGTATGAAATCTATAAACTCACCTAGGAGTATTTTTCTCTATTTTTTCAGGGATTCCATGTATTCTGCTGATGGTTATGATTCCTCTAACAGCATCACAAGCATGTCTCCAGAATCCATTTTGGTTCTCATTCCACTATTTTTCATGTTTCATTCCCTTCTTCTCAAGTCTCATATATCATCTTTTTATGTGCCATCACAATGGTCAAAACACTTACAACAGTTTATTGAACTTTGACATGTGTGGTGTTTGGGCAGTCAACGCATTTGGAGCCCTTTGTGGAATCAGGGCTACCTTGTTCTGTTTTCCAATCTGGAGAAACCTTGCAGTCATGACATATTTGATTATTTCTTGTGCCTCTCTGTCCTTCATTCTGACTGCTAAAACTCCAAAGGAAAGATTTATTCCTCTAGCAGTGTTTGGTATCTTGAGGTACATGTTCCTGTGTGTGCGTCTGACTCTCAAGTTCTTGGGCTACGGCTGTGGAAGTAATGAAGCATTAAAATACTGTATTATAATGGACATCTTTGCATGTATTGGTGGGCTGATAAATATTGCAAGAATCCCTGAGAGGTGGTATCCTGGCCAGTTTGATTTCTTTGGGAACAGTCATCAAATAATGCATGTGTTGTCAGTAATAAGTGTATTATTTCTGCACCTTGGAGTAACTAAAGAATTTGAATGGATGAGTATATACAAGTGTGCAACTTGAGGTCATACATGGAAACTATTTTCTGAAAATTTTTTCAAAGGAAAAGGATCGAACACTTTTAATATTAAAGAGCTTATTACAGAGTGCACAGACTAAAATTTTAAATTTTATTTTTAAATTTGCAAAAAAGGGGGGTTATTCAAATAGCCACACCCAAATATCAAAACCAAAATGAATATATTTATTCCAGCTGAGGCAAACAACTAATCGCATAAAATGTTGATCAAAACCTTTGGCTCTTCATTTTTTGTTTTGAAATAATCATTTTTTGAGTGGTTTTTAGGTAATAATTATTAACAGGTGAAATATCACTCTGGTTAAGAGTTTTAGACTTTTCAGGTATCATTAAAAAATCACAATGGACTGTGATTGATTAGGAAATTTAATGCCGCTCAGCTCTAGATCTTCTATTGAATGTTTTCTAATATGGTGGGTTCATAACTGTCCTCATTTAGGGGCCCAATTGCAGACATTAATTTAATTACTAATCATGATAATGCTACTTTAAATAATTGTATATAGTTTTTGGTAATTTTATAATGAAATTCTGTATTAGGATGTTAAACTGAAAACCAAAAAGTGCATGCACAAGACATGCTGTATTTAATGTTTTATTTTTAAGTAGAGCGTTCATCAAAAGTTTGGTGCTAAAAAATATTATATTCATGAACAGAAATTTATTGATAATAATTATTAAGAATTTTTTTAAAAACTGCCACTGGTGTGGCAGCACATTCCATGGGGTAGTGGGGATTCCGATATGAAACGGGTGGGGATGCTGGTTGTACCTTAAATTTAGGAGCTGATTTTTTTTATATGGTACATTTTAGGTTTTCTAAATATAAAAAAAATATTAAAATGCTGGAAAATCAAGAAAATAGATTTACAATATTCTTTAGGGCCGAAAAATATTGGGATTTTTTTGACTATTAGAAAAGGAATTTTGGTACCTTTTAGGGGTCATTTTCAAAATTTCTGAGCATCCACACCCTTTTACATATGGGAGTCCCCACCCTTCCATATATTGGAGGACCACATAGCTAGACTACAGAGCTTTTAAGTGTGACATCACTGTCATAACTTAACAGCTTTATAGTTAAGTATGATAGAGTGCATTTAGTCTCACTGTTGAATAGTTGACCTCACCTAAATTAGATAAATATTTTACTATTTTAGTTGATGTCACATAAATTCAAAAAGCACGTGCCAACGGCTTCAAAATCCGGGGGAGAACGATAATTAGATTGACTTCTTTTTCACACATTATTTGGTAAAGTAGACCCCAGATTAGCATGACCGTTATTTGGCGCGATTTTACTATTTTAGGTGATGTCACCTAAATAGTTAACTAATTTAGATAAATTTATCTAACTATTCAACATGGTGAGACTAAATGCACTCTACATAAATTATTTAATATTATATTATTTATCAGTTTTTCACTGAATCAAAACAATGGATAAAATTATCCAATATTTAGAAAGAATAGCAGTTAATAATTTTGAAATTAATTCTGATTTCAAGAATTCGTCGCATACTATGATAAACGTTTGAATTTTGAAATTAAAAAAAGAATAGCCACAATTAAGCCATGACTCATTTACTCAAAACTGTTGATTGTGGCCTTTTCCCCCAACATCTTCACCTAATTTGTAAATAGCAAACATATAGCAGGGAATGCTACCTAGGAGGGGCTTGGAGTGAAAAAAATGCAAGGACAAACCAGCATACAAAAAGGGAAAAATCCGCATCTGCAACAATGTTTTGTTTCTGCCTACAGAAAGTCTTTCTCATTCCCCCACCCCACCCCAGGCGTGCACTTGTCCGATATGAAATTTATTATACTGTACATTCAAAACTGGAACGTGGAGCCCCGAACAAATGGGCTCAAAACTTGATATTGATTCATAAATGAAGTTCCGAAAAAGGCAGTTTCTAAATTAAGAATTATGCCTGCTTTATCAAAACCTTTTCGAGGTGCCAAGAGTACTCAAAGAGCGCCTCTGACGTTGATTTGCTATGACAAGACGATTGTTATGTCCCAAGGGTATCAAGGCGGATTATGCCTCAAAACAGGATGAAAACATCGGCAAATTTAAAATCAATCCCGAAATCTTATATTCTCTACTGACTAAGTATTTTTCGTAGGTTTCCAAAGTCTTTCAGAAGCGATGAAACATTTGTACCTGTTAAAAAGGATACATTTCGTGCATGTATGTATACAAGGTTAATCCAACATGACCGTTTTGATTGGCTAACGTCTACTTTGACGTCAGAGGGGGCGTTCCCAGAATACATTATGATAGTTTGGTTGATAAAGATTACTACAACTCGCCAAGGGTATCCAATGTACCCACTTGTTCTCTTGTTGCTTCTGATATAAAGCTTTAGAATGTGCCCAACACAGCGAGTATCTTCAGATTGGTTGGAATTTTCTATTATTTCGAACCGATTTTCGTTGAATTAAACCTGTGCTGGAAAATCAAGAGTTGCTTATTTTATCGAACCAAAACACAGAAAGGACGAGTCCAAAGTTCGAAGTAAACAGAGCGAAGCTTCTAAAAAGCATTTTAATTTAAAGAAAATTTTAAGAGAAGGTAGGAAAAATTTGAAAATATGCCATGTTTCACTTAATGTTGTTGGTTTGTTATGCAATGGAGAGCATTGGGCTTAGTATTTCTCTCTCTCAGAAACCCTCTTTTCGAATATTAATTGTTGTTGTTTTCCTTTCCATGTACAGTGTCACAAGCCATTAATTAAACGCGCTATCAGCATGGCCTCTGTTCCAATTGAAGGACAACTGTACTCGCGTTATTTATCAAAGCAGAAGAAAACTGAAACTGAGGAAAAAAGCGGCAATGCCGTAGTGTCGGCATCATCGGTGCACTTCAACCAACCGGGAAAGAGTTATTTGTTTTCCACGTTGGCGTCGCCTCGTGCCCGATTTTTGCACCTTTTTAACGTTAGTTCCTGCAGTTCTGAAAAATCGACAACAGATCTGGATTTCAACATCAAGGACTGCGCTGAATTCGGCAAGGGTAAGAGCCTATGCGAACTATGTCTGCGTCTAAATAATTTTTGCTTGTGCTTGGGTTATTACATAATAGTTTGTGTTTATCCTTTTGTTCAGCTAAGCCTTATAGGGTGTCGCAATTAAGTACGTGCGAATAAACACAAAAACTGCTTTTTTAAGGAATTTTACTAGTTTTAACCTGGGTCTACATTGAGCAAACTTCGGTTTCATGTCTATTTGCGTCGTTTCATTCACAAACGTGCGACGAATCAGGTTTAACCTTTGACCAGCACTTGGGGAAAAAAATCACTTACGCGTGGG
>OCZR010004991.1:7551-19501 GCA_900234385.1 Anemonia viridis
GGAACTGGGGGTATGGGGACTGAAACTGGGGGTATGCGGACTGGAACTGGGGGTATGGGGACTGGAATTGGGGGAATGGGTACTGGAACTTGCTGATGTATTCTGATATCAAAAGAAATATTCTGAAAGCAACAGTAAAACCACGTTATTCTTTGAGATCTCTTCTGAAACTTATGAGGCATTCCCAGGAATAAAGTCCCCAATGGATGGGCACACTAAAACTTGGTAATCTTTTTTTAACATAAACAAGTTTGTATACAAGATAGTGATTCCATTTTACTTTTGAAGATATATAGAGTCAGCATTTCAGGATGCAGCTCAATTTGAAGGAGAAAACAGTAGATTCAAATTCTCAGGAGATCGAAATTCATTTGTCTTATCCTCCAAATTGAGCTGCTTTGATGTTATAAACTAACAATGTATTATGACCAGAGATTATCAATAGTAACTGGAGTCACTTTAAGAAAAGGATTTTGAAGGGATAAAATGTTGGGCCCACTGCTTATTTTAATAATAGTTTTATTATTACTTTATCAAGAGCTCTAAATAAACATTTTATTTATTTAAACATATTTTTGGTCAGTGGCTAATGTACAAACTTAAATATCTCAAACTTGAACTATAGAATTTGATGGCAGCCTGTTATGGCAATTTTTCATATTATATGAGTCTCCAAGAAAGTCTTTTCTGTTTTGCGTTTGTCAATCGAGTGTGATCACTAGGTACATGTACTGTAGTAAAGTAACTTTCACACTTGTGATTTATGGCAATTTAAGAGAAAAATGCCATCTGAAAATCTAAAACAGATGAGCTTGTATAGATTGGAAAAAATGTGTAGTAATGATAGAATACATACTTTTTGTCCTTTTTTTGGAATGTCACACTACAATAATTTTCTTGCAGCTTTTCTTACAAAGGAAGTCATTGCAGGTGATTTTTCACATTGGGCGTCCACATGCTCCACTTGAATTTTTCATTTTTTTCTTGCATAACAAGTAAAACCAAGTTCTACTTTCTCTATATGCACATGCACACAAACTTATCATTCATTCACATTATTGGTTCCAATTGCCCTTTTTTTCACTATGACGTCACAGTTTGTTTACAGTACATGGACTAGAATGATAGGATTTTAGACGAAATTTTCCTTCGTTTGGAATATTTAGTGCAATATGTATGTTTTCATGTGACGGCAGCCATGTTAGATGGCAGGAACAATATGATCATTTTACATGAGAAAGAATTCTATTCCCGAGAGCAAAGGGATTTTATTGTTCTGCCATCTAACCACAGGCAGTCCAAGCTGGATTATGGCGTTGGCATGTGATGATGCAAAACCTCTATTGACCTAATTTTATTGTGATTTCATTCGTTTTGCTGCTATGTTACCCACTCTGGCGACCATGATCCTTAGAGCTAAAACAATAGTTTGTTTTGATGTGACGTCATAATGAAATAGGGCAATTATGTATGACACTTCTTTGCGAGACAAAATGCAACCCCAATTGTCATTTGACATGGTTTAGTGCAATCTGCAACAATGTTTTTTTTGCCAGACAAGTTGCATGAGAAAATATAGTGTGTTACAGGAGTTCATTTATATGTGATATGTATGGTTTAGATCAAAATACCATTTCACTGTTAAGGGCTGTTGCTAGAAGAAGGGGGAGGAAGTCCTCAAATACTTTAAACAACCAGCTCTTTGGTTCATTAATTTGCTAAGCACATTTTAACTTGGGCATCCATTTGTCCCCTCTCCCTCTACTGTCGTGACTGTTAGAGCCACTATATTGTATCTCTTGTTTGCTTCTTAACATTTCAATGTCTAGCTACTTTGGTAATTTCTACTCCTTCCTGTGTTTGATGGACACATTTCCGTTCATCTTTCAAGGATTGCCACAATGTCCATTTTGTACCCATTTCTCTTTTCATTCCCAAAATCCTGTTCTTTTTATTCATTCACTTTCACATGCATGTTGGCACCAAATGTTCACTTCTCGTCTGCCTCATTCTTCTCCGTTGTCTCCTGTTTTGGTTCTGACTCATCTTTGGTGAATCTCTCCAGCCGTCGTCGCCTTACCTCATTACTGGTATCAGGTTTTCCAGGATCGGTCTCATCAGTGCTTCCGACAGTCTCTGGCTCATCAGCTGTGCTGGCATCTGCTTTAGCTGACTCAGCACTTTCAGTTGATGCAGATGGAGTAGCAGATGGAGTAACAGACGGAGTAGCAGATGGCAAAGTGACATTAGACAAAGAGGGCCAGTCTTGTGGTGCTTCATCTTTTTTGCTGTCTGCTTTAGCAGCAGCTGTTCCTTCTTGGGTTTCTGGAGATCCTACAGTTGGACTGTCAAAAAGAGTTTCTGTCAGCAACCCTGACTCAATTTTGCAGAGCATGACAAGGCAGCCATATTGGTGTACCAAACAATAGTAACAGCCGTTTTTGAAAATACCCTAAATCCACCCCACAATACATTGTAATCTGACAGAATGACTAATACTTTGTCCCATCCCCTTAACTAAAATATGTAAAAAATATCAATTACCTTTGAGCATTGACCATCATGGTATACTGGTTGAGCTGACTAACTGCCATGTCCAGAAGCATATGAACATTTCTAATCAATGCTATCCTAGCTTCTAGGTTTTGCCTCTCTTGACCTTCCAGGTTCCGTAGCTCTTCTGTACTCATGGATGACAAATCTACCTCTGGGGGAACTGCTGGAGGTATGAATGGCATGCCTGATAACAACAAACATTTCCTCTTTAGATCCAGCGAAATACAGCAATCCTGGACAGGGGGCATTCTTGGAAAGACTGTTAAACATCTACACATTTGCAATGTTTATTGTCAACATACCCAAGCTTTCCCAGAGTCCTTTGCTGGACTCCCCAGGAGCAGGCAGAGCTTAGTTGTTTAGTGTGCAGCCTTCAGAGCTGGAGGTCTGAGTTCGATTCCCAGGATCTCCATGTCTGTTTTGACTTCTCTCTGTCCGTGTAGTTACAGCTTTAAATATGTTTGTAAGGAGCACCGGTAGCTTGAGGGGGTAAAGGGCACACCTTCAAACCCTTATACATGAGCCTCTGGCTCGGGAGAATTGGGCAACCACTCCCTGCTGTTTTGAAGTAAATAAAGACAGCATTCTTCATTTTTGTTTTCCATGTTAATTATTTACCATGTCAGAAGTGGCAACTCTTTTTGCCTAGTGCCAAGTTTCCTTCTTACTAACTTATTTTCATAATGGTCAATTTTAACTTACCAAACATTGGAGGCATCATAAACGGAGGAGGCATCATGAATGGTGGCGGCATGTTAAAACCAGGCATCTGCAACATAAACAAACACATTTGGCTAAACAATAAACAGGGATATAGTAATGGATCCTGTTCAGAGATTGATCACAGATATTTTGTAGTTCTGGTAGGATGTTTGTCCAGTCAGACTAAATGTCAATCCCTTGAAAATTATTCCTTTCTTTGGTGGTAATGTTCAAGAAGATATAATTATAATTTAACGGTATACACCTTTCTCATAATGGCTGCCGAGTACACGAAAACGAGGTCATCCAGTCATTAGCTCACAAGGAAACACATAAAAGCACTTGAAATGTGTTCATAGAAGAAAAGTCTTGAAAAAAACTTGCGTTTTGACTTGAATTTGCACTATTCACCTTGGAATTGAATGAACAGCCTTGCTCAGCCTTGCAAGATGACTGGGTGACCTCATTTTCATGCACTCAGCAGCCATTATATATGACAACGGTGTATAGTTGTTAGACGTTTTGCTCCACATATAATGGGGAATAACATAGACTTGTCAGCCCACTATAGTAAGTAACATACAATGATGTACCTGAGTAGGAAGAATGTTTGGTGTAGTGTGAGGATGGACTGTGGTATATGTTGGAGTAGTTCCTGTTGGTGTTGGATCTGTAAAGGGTAGATTTGGTTGTTGTTGACCAGGTTGTGGTTGTCCTGGTTGTGGTTGCTCTGGCTGTTGGAACTGCTGTGGTGGCATACCCATTGGGGGCCAGCCAGGAAACATGCCAAAGGGCGGCATCATTTGTGCACCTACAAAAAGGAACAAAGAAAACATTCCAATACCAAGTTTTATGAATACAGTCAAAATGATGATGGTTGATTGTGAAGGATGAGCTAACTGTCTTGTGGTTTGCTCAGGTAGTTGGCCACTGGTCAGACTGTTGAGCAGGAGGTTGTGAGTTCAGGCATCCCTGCAGGCAGACCCTTAAAATATCGGAATAGAAGGTGGTGCCTTTGCTTAAAAATATCTGAAAATTGTTGGACCTTCTCCATGGGTCAGATGACCATGTAAAATGGTAGTGTCATATCTTTATTTAGAGACATTGAACAAAGAAGGCAACAAGTTTATCAGTTGTGATTGAATCTTATGTGTAAATATAGTTGATTTATATATTCTTCATGAAGACAATGAAGGTGGAAGTGTGAATCCTTGTTTGGGTTTATAAGTTTACTGCGGTTTTCATAATTATGCGGACACCGAAGATATGAGTTTCCCATTGGAATTTTGTTTTTCATTGCTGCCAGTCAAAAATATAAAAGGTACCGACTGATTATCATTGATTGACGGCAGCGAAAGCACTGTTTTGCACATTGATATTTGAACTTCACTGTCCGCATATTATAAAAATTGCAGTAAAACAAATTGTCCTTATGGCTGAAAAGTGAGAAAGTCGAGATGAATAACACCCACCATTTGGCATTCCTTGTGGCATTTGTGGTTGTGCAGGAGGTTGGGTAGGTTGTGGCTGTTGCCTAGGCATAGGTCGTAATACATCCATGCGACAAGTAGGGCAAGTCTGCTGCCTTTGGAACCATGATCTGAGACAGCTTGCATGGAAAATATGGTTGCAGGGGATTTTCTTGCATCCAGTTGTCATTTCTTCTCTACAGATTATACACACATTGTCACCCTGTGATAGTTCTTCAGGTGTGGCATCAGGATACCTGTGTAAAAATCAGATGACAAATATATTGATATACAGTATAGAATTACAAAAAAATTACTGTATATTATAAAATATATAATAAAAAAAACTAAAATTGTTCTGACGTCTGGAGGAAAAAGGTGTGGTCAGCTTGTGGCAAG
This sequence comes from Anemonia viridis, assembly GCA_900234385.1. Taxonomy (NCBI): domain Eukaryota; kingdom Metazoa; phylum Cnidaria; class Anthozoa; order Actiniaria; family Actiniidae; genus Anemonia; species Anemonia viridis. Next base: position 12,678 of record OCZR010004991.1, read on the forward strand.
TCTATTATACAGAATATATGCACAATACATAGCATAACTAGAACTGAACTTACAGGGTATTCATGTTAGCAATAGCTCGCCTAGACATGATGACATCACTGAGAGACTTCTTGAATCCTCTGTAACAGAAAAAAATCCACATTAAATAACTATTAAACTATAGACCCTATGAAAAAAAGAGAAAAGGAAATTTTTGAAGATTACTAATTTCAATATACTATTCATAATGAAAGTATTGGTGTCTTCAATAATAGATAAACAAAGGTATATCCAAGGCCACACCTGTTTTATAGGGTATATAAGATATTTTTACATCACAAAGAAGAATGAGAAAAGGCACATTTACCAGAAAATAAGGAAAACTAATGAAGTTTGAATAAATTATACAAAATATGTACAACTCCACCAACCTGAGTGTCAGATACATGGGTCTGATAGCAAATAAGGGGAAGGTATGAACCTTGATCATAATACCAACAAAACATATATATAAAACAGCTTTTATAAATCCTGGGGAAAAAAAAAACAAAAAAAAAAAAACAATTCAATACCCAGGTCACTATGGAGCAACTCATGCAGTAGGGGTTAATCTAGGTGTGGTCTTGAGGTGGTGATAACTCCATCTTGGAAATGGATGATATGGTGAAGTGAATAGAAAGCATATACACTATGTAAATACTGCATACACTAGAGCAGTTCTTGTATGACGAATAACTTACAGCAAGGAACGCACCTTGACATGACCATGTCAATGCCGTGCCATGTATGAAAACATTCGACATTCAGTGCTGTGTCTGCGCTGCAACATACTGTGATTTTTCAGAGTCATACGAAATCTGCTTTATGCTTCTTAATTCAATACTCCATACAGAATTACTGTTGATAGCAGAAGTCAGGGATTGGGGATTGATTAAATATACTATGGCCTTTCCAAAGTTCAGACAATGACTGGTACTGTAATGACCTCATTGGTTGAACAAGAGTTGACACAATATTTACTTCCTCAAATTATTCAGCTCCATATTCCTGAGTTTCATTAAGTTACATTTACTTGAACATGGGTCGTACTTACCCATAATAAGTTCTGTATAAAGTAAATAGACTGCTTTGTTATCCCAAGGGTTTTCACTCTGTAAGTCTATCACATGAAGAGTGTATTTCATACATATGGTAGCCACTATAGTTAGAAGAATGGCATACTGAAAAAGAAAAGACAATTAAATTTGGTTGGTTAAGGTTGGAGGGGAAGGGAGGTTTTTTGTATACACCTATTTCAAAAAACGTCGCAACAAAAAGCAACAAGCCAAGACCGCAGAGAACTCGGTACTTTTAATTACAACTGTTTTATCCATGAAGAATTTTTTATAACTCGACTTCAGAAATGGCTCAAAGCATGGCTGCTTCACTTTAAATGTTTGTTTATGGGTCTCAAACTTCACAAACAGAAATCGTCATAATGCTTTTCCGTTTGTCTTTGAGGTCTTGGCTTGTTGCTTGAGGCTTTTGGTTACAACAACGTTTTTTGAAATAGGTGTATATCTGCTGGATGGGCTAATGCCCTTTGTAGATTAAATATTTAGATTTAAATGAATTTGGTTTTAAGCAAGCTGCAGTATAGCGGGATTTACATTCTGGCAAATAGGAGATAAATTCCTGTCTTCTGGAGTGGCTTAGTTGGTTAGTGTGTTAGTCTGTAAATCAAACCCACTCATCCTAAGTACATATTTTACTAGTATGTGTACATCGGTCCCTGATCAACAACGCTCTAGAATTTATACCCTGAGATGGATCACTAGTAAAGAGAGAGACTTTATTCTTTGAACTTTTGAAGGTTCAACTAAACATCAAGTGCCAAAACTTATTTGGATGACCTTTTACCACAATGCAGGCATGTTATTTCACGTGAGGAAGAACCTTTGTTTATAATATTCTGAAATGCATTAAAGTGAGGGGCAAGGGAATCCCAAGGGATTTAAAACCTATTGTTTCAACCAATGTAGCCAACATGTGCAGCCACTTGTATAAATTAATTACCTCAAAACCAAAAACCAGTTGAACAGAAGCACCACTTTGAATGGTAGTATTATAAGCAACATGAACCAAAAAGCTGTCAAGCATTCCTAAAAACATGAGTAACGTCACAGCTCTAAGATGAAAGAGCCAGGTTAACACTGGACTTCTTTCCATATAGTCTATTCTGTCTTCAGCAAGCCAGTGAAAACATTTGATAAAGAGAAGTAATGTGAACTGAGCAACGAAACGTGGACTGAAGTCATCTCTGAATACAGTGAAGGCCAGACAAGTCTCTGTTACTGCATACCAGGATCTTTCGATTAAATGCTAAATGAAAAAAAAAATGAAAGAAAAAAGATGAGTAAAAAGGAAATTTAATGTAGCAATCAATAGATTTTTAAAGTAGCTGCAATGTCATAATGTTTCCCATTTCAGACCATGTGTCATTCTCTTATGTAAACAACAAATTAGTAAAGTTGTACACAATTGAAAAAAAGATTAGACCAAAATCTAAATGGCAAGACTTGGTCTGAAATTAAAAAAACTTTTCACTAAAGCTAAAACGAAAAAAAAAAAACTTTAAGTTGTTATGAATTCAATCCTGGAAAATGGGATTGGATACCAGGAAATGAAATTTGATCCTGAAGGGGAAATGGAAAACGTTAAATAAAATTAAGGTATAAATATTGAAACTATTGAATTATCAGACCATAATTGTTCTGTAAAAAGCCCTGTTCATTTGTAGACAGAGCTTTTTTATCAAGAAAGTCTATGACACTTCAATTTTTTTCAAAGAATACGTCAAAACCAAGGAACCCATAAGATTTTCATTTACAATCATTCATATGTCATTAAATTAGATTTTCATAAACTCTATATTTTCAAAGAATTGGACATCTTGAAAAACATAGTTTTCCATTTTTATTTACGTACTTCCATTTCTGCAGCTCGAAGTTGGCCAAAAAATACTTTACGAATGAGTTTGCCCAGTAATATGACAAAGACAAAGGCTTGTACATAAAGAACCTAAAGGAATCACAAAAGATATTCGTTAAAACGTGAACTAACACCGTAGAAAGTCATAAAAGACGTCAGAATGAAGTATAAAAGTAATAAAGAGTAATAAACGAAAGAGGAAAAGGGTAAATAAAGCACTTACAGCCATGCTTGGACTAGATTTTGTCAGATAAACCACGGAGGGATAAAACTGATGTTTCTGGTAATAAGCATTTGCTACTACAGTACCGGTCAGTGCTAGACTGGCCGCTGTTAAAACCATCTCTCGCATCATGAAAATATCAAGGACACTCTGTAGGCTTTTAGTTCATGGCTGGTTAACGTGTAATGAGCTTTTAAGCGAGGATTTTTTGAGGATTTTTGGCATCCATTTGCATTTTTCGTGGCTCAACGTGAGTGGTTTACAGTCACATCAAAATACACGTCTGCACATACGGGACACTTGGGATCTTGATTCACCACAGGGATCCCGCACAAATCTCATTCTTGACTGTAAACTTTCAATCATTTTTCCATTCTTTTACATTTTTTCCTCCTTTCCTCCTACTGCTAGCACAAGAAACTCATGCATTTTTTAATGAAACCTTTCACCCATTTTTCCTTTCCTTTTGATTTTATCTATTTTTATTAGCAATGTATTTGTTACATATATAACTTGACCTATCTGTTATTCTTTCTTTTCATCATTCATCCTATTCTTTATTTCTTTATTTAGTTTCTTTTGGGAAGCACAGGTGGCATAGCTGTGAGAGCCCTCGCCTCTCACCAAGGCGACCCGAGTTCGAGCCTTGCAATGCTCTGTGTCATTTGTTGGTTCTCTCCTGTGCTTCGAGGGTTTTTCTCCGGGTTCTCCAGTTTTCCTCCCTCCACAAATATTCAACTTCTAAATTCCAATTGGAAAGCAGTGGAAGAAAAGCCACTCTGTGGAATCTACTGTTAATTCACATTTATTTATTTATTCCCACCTTTCTCTCAATTTTTTCCCATTTTTTTCTTCTCCTCTTTCTTTTTCTGTCTGCCAACCTATTTTGTTTAATTTTAGTAATTTTCTCTTTCCAAAAACTCTTTTCACGCTCAAACAAACATATTTCTTGGGTTGAGTCAATCATGTACCATCAGAATTTATTACTGGAAACAGAAAGACATACTTCATAAGCAAGGGAATGACACATGATCTGAATTGGGTCAAAAGTAAGAGTCTAACATTATTTATATCATCACAATTACATGACCAAAACAATATTTTTACAATTTTATTTCATCCTATTCTTGTAATCATTTATTTATTTATTTATTTATTCATTTTATTATTTTCCTTTTTTAAATATAGGTTTGCACGGCAGGTATGTTGCTCGGCACATATGTTACATGGCAGGAACATTACAATTGTTTTTTACATATGAAAAAGAATTCAATTGCGCAAAGGGGTTTCATTATTCAGTTCTAATAATTGCAACCATATAGGAAGTCCAAAATGGTGTGCAAAAAATGTATTAAATATATATATTTATTAACCCCAAAATATAAGCATAAATATATAAATATTTGTAATCATTTTTCATAATTTTTTCATTCATTTTCACATTTACCTATACAGCAGATACAAATAGGATTTTTCTATGTTCTTTTAGGTGATTCGGATTGTTGTCCTCTTGACTACAGAGTTCCACCTCTTCCAGTCTATAGTCATCCTTTCCTGTGTTGTTGCAGAAGAAAAGAACAAATGGGAATACAGAAGCAAATATAACAATGCCACCAGCAATGTAGAATGATGGAATATAAGAACCAAGCTCATCTGCTATAAATCCTGAAATTCAAAAAAAAATACACCAGTTGGAGAATTTAAGTAATCATGGCAATACCTCACTTCCAACCCACAGACATTGCTCTGAATGAGGATGTAATTTCTATGCATTTTGCATTTTCACTGAATGTAAGACTTTTGAAATTGATGGAACAGAACAGATGGAAGTTAGAATTGTGAAAAGTTCTAAAGGATTTTTGCTTACCAACAAAAGGTGGTCCACCACAAATACTGATTGAGGAAAGCATGTATCCAAAGGCAAGACTAATGTGACCCCTCTCACGCCCAGCAACACTCAGAAAAAATATTGCCACATTAGTAATGAAAGCACCATTGGCAAGACCATACACCACAGCAAATATAACAAAATGCATGTACTCCTTGGCAAAAGTAAGAAAGATGATGGATATTCCTATGATGAAGGATGTCAGCTGAAGGCAATGGAGTGGAGTGAGCCATGCCTTGTCAAGAACCTTGCCTATAAGAACGCGAGACAGAGAGGAACAAATGCCCAAGTAAATAAAAAGCTGCGCTGCTGCTTTACTTGAAATCTTCATGTCCTTTGCAAATTGGATCTTGAGAGGAAAAAAAGTGAATAGGTTAGCCTGAGACCTTACCAATATAGTAATTGATTAAGTCTCTAATGTTCTTCATAGAGGGGGGTACTGCATTGGAAGGATACCCTCAGAAAAATACCACCCCTCCAAAAAAAGCAAACAAAAAAAGAACATGACATCATCTTATGGAACATTCATTTTTAAGAACTGGGGGTGGGCCAGAGGAATCCAGGGGAGAGTCATTAAATTTTTCTCCAATCAAAAAGGGTGGGTGATCACTTTAAATTTTACACTGCATAGAGTGGGGGGCAAGTGATTCATAGGGGAGTGTCATATCTTATTCGTCCAACCAACCCCCTGGCTCTAAAAAAATGAATGCTACCTATTATAAAGTGATCTTAAAAGTTGCAGTATTAGGACTGTCAAAGTTGACCTGGGAAGTGGGGGATCACATCCACTGCTCCCCCCTCCAAGATACGCTCATGAAGTATTTTACCTACCAAGTGAACATGAGGAACATAAAATGCCAAAAATATCATCATACTTGAAATCAGTCCAACAGTGAAAGTACAATTGGTGAACAATGCCATACATTCGTTGATGCTTAGATGTATTTTCTTTGCTTCCTCATCAAGTGATTCCGATTCATTCCCATGGTTAGTGTCGACGGGGTCATAAATGATAGAAAGAAAGCATATCAAAAGCAAGATCCCACCCATAATCCTGAAAGTATCTCTCCACTGTACTGCTTCAACAAGCTCTTCCAAACATGGTCCAAACACAATAACACCAAGACTTGATCCCATAGCCATGATTCCAGTTGGTAAAGCTGGATTTTTCTTGAAGTATAAATTGTTCAAATTTATACAGGTGTTTAATATGATACCAGCACTAAGACCATAAACTAAACCATAAGATATATAAAGGATTTCCAAATTATTCACAAATGAGCTGCATACAAGAGAGGCTGAGCACACAAGACCACCACCCATCACAGTTGCTCTGTGACCAAAACGGCTGACCAATGCGACAGCAAAAAGGCCTGAGAACATGGCGAGTGAAATGGCAATAGAGCCAACCCACGCTGTAAAGAAAACATGACAATTTATTAAAACCAATTGTCGGAAGCCATTTTAGTGTTTATGTCATATATACCATTTATTATTTAATAGTTGTATAGAAATTGTTCATATTATAATTATAAGGATTTAATTGGCTTCATCAATTTGCTGGATGTCCTCTTGGATTTTGCTAATAAATTATGTAGATGTAAGGGAGTTCCACATGCAATATTCTTGTTGCTGCCATTTTGGTTGACTTTGACAAAATATTTTATCTTGGCCAGTCTTTTGTTACGTCAACCAATTCTTGGTTTGCAATCATTCCCAAGAGAGCAAATTAACAAAAGGCAGGTCCGCCATGTTGGAAGATAT
>OCZR010004991.1:26128-36263 GCA_900234385.1 Anemonia viridis
ATCTAGCCCTCCTTCCAAAAATTGTTTAACCCCTCCCCCTCTATTATGATGAAAATAACATCCCCCTGCTTCTACTTTAAATATATACCTTTTTTATTGTCATGCTTATAAGTGACTTTACTTTGAACCCCCTTATCTTGGCAATATTTTTATGTAATGCCCCCCATATAGTTTTTCGGGCCCCCCTTCTGATAATTATTGCACCATCCCTAACACAGGAGAGAACAACACACCAAGCAAACTCAAATCACATATGGTGACCACAGGGCCAGTGATTCCAACCCCTTGAAGACGACGTAAGCCAGCCATGAATACTCACGTCCATCCTCCATGACTTGAATCCCTCGCCACTTGACCCTTGGTGGGAAACATGCGAACGATCTCGGGAACAGTAGATGCGAGTAACGCCTGGGAAAAATTGACGATGAATGACGATTACAAATAAAACGAATAGAAGAAGAAAAATCGACAGCTTGCGCGCAACATGAGTTCTGTCTGCGTACGGGCTATATATACATTGCTTGCGTTACGCTGCATTCATTCCACGTCAGACCATTTCCTGGCAAGATCTTTGACGCTGCCCGAAAATACCTCGAGATTTTTGAAAGCGTCGCGCATCCCGGAAATTGTCTATTCATGATTCTTATTGATTCGTTGAATTCTACATATATAACCACTGGGAGCCCAATTTAGATAAAAGTACAAGGTGAAAATAAAATCGGAAAAAAAGCGACTTTTATTAATTTTTTTAATTGGAGGTCAAGATAATGTCCTCTATAATACGACTGAGCAAAAACATCTGTAAAAAATGTACTAGAACATTTTTTTTTCGCGCGCGCCTTTGTTTTCCTATATAATTTCCCTATGGTTATCCTATGTGCTTGTACTTTTATCTAAATTGGGCTCCCTGTGATATAACGCGTTACGTTATATTACATTCGGAATGCTGCTTGACTCTGAAATATATGCGTGACGTTATATCACGTTTGACTTTCATGTGGTGTGACGTTGCATACCTCCTTTAGAAGCTCCGCAGCGGCGTGGTTACCGATGACACGGTATCTGATGTGAAGACGATTGACTAACGGGAAAAATGAAAGAGAATAAATGAAAAAATGAAAGAAAAAGATAAGAAAAGTAAATCAAACATAAACTATGGCTTAACGAAAAAGCAATCAATTCAAACAAACAAACAAACTTAAAAACATTACCTAACGGTCTTTCAATTATCTCGTAGTCTTCACTCCTAAATGACAAGAGGCAGAAGAAAAGAAAATTATTTTATGGAAGATAAAATAATCTGTTCTTCTTTTACATGAGAATAAGAAGAGAAAAACCATCATGTTGGTTGACATACACCGTTCTCATAATGGCTGCTGAGTGCATGAAAATGAGGTCACCCAGTCATCTTGCAAGGCTGAGCAAGGCTGTTCATTCAATTATTCCAAGGTGAATAGTCCAAATTCAAGTCAAAACACAAGGTTTTTTTCATGACTTTTCTTCTATGAACACATTTCAAGTGCTTTTATGTGTTTTCTTGAGAGCTAATGACTGGATGACCTCGTTTTCGTGTACTCGGCAGCCATTATGAGAAAGGTGTATATGACAGAAGAAACGGAGCAAATCTTTTGTTCAAGTCAATCAAAATGGCGGCTATGACGTCACATGCACCCAAGACTTGTCTCAAGAAAAAACTCACTTGAGGTTTTCAATATATTTTTGCTTCTCATCTTCTGATATTTTCTTCAATTCTTCGATCTGTTGATCTTTCTTTTCTTTCTCTTTTATCAAGTCTTTCAGAGCTGCTTCCATTTCCTCGCGGTCTTCTTCGCTGGTGAAGAGTCTGGTGCGAGCTTCGTCCAGTTGGAGAAGAAGGACTTCTTTTTCTCTTGTTTCTGACGCAAGTCTTAAAGAAAAAAAAATGTTTTTTTTACCTCTTTTTGTGCTCAGGTTTTAAATTTGTTTTCGCAAAAAAATTTTGAAATTTCGCAAGATTTCGCAAGAAAATTTCATTCCAAAACCAAAGTATTCCCCATGCATTTATTTTTATTTTTTTGAACAGGCAGAGAAAGAGTGGGGTTTCTTTTCTTTTTTTCTTTCTTTTTTTTAACACAAACTAACCTGCTTTCTGCTTCTTCGAGTTTTTCACACGCTTCTTTCATCTTCGTCGCTTCTTCATTCAAGTATTCCACCGTCTCTTCGCTTTGAAGGTCGTCATATGTCTTCAGTCTCGAAATCCGCTTTAATCGAGACTTGATCAACTTTCTTTCTCTTTCTCTCTCGACATGAAACTTATCCTTCTGAGCCGTTAGTTTCTGCATTGCAAGTTCCTTTTCTCTCATGGATCCACGAATATCGTCCGAGATCTTGCGTTCCTGGTCAAGAATTCTTTCCTCGTCTCGCTCAAGCTTCGACCTCTTCGCAAGACATTCAAGAAATAGTTCATCATCTAAAGAACCAATATGACCGACTTTTTCCTGTACCAGATCCAAAACTATCTTTTTCTGACAGTTTACAGCTTTTTCCCAAAGTTTCTTTCGTTCGTTTTCGGGAATGTTTGGATCTTTACACGATTCTTGGAGAGTTTTTTCGATTTCTTCAAACTCATTCCACAACAAGTTCACATACTTTTCGCGTTCACCGTCAAACTCAGATATCCTTGCCTCTTTATCTTGTCGTAAAGTTTCCAAACACATCTCCATTTTATCCTCATGCTTTTCCTGTCGTTCATTGAACCCACACTCAAGTTCGCACAACTTTTCCTCGTTTTCTTGAATCTTGGCTCTATACACTTCCAAACTGTTCATTTTTTCCATCATGGAGAGTTCATTATCAGTGATAGACTTGGACTTTTCTTTTCTGAGAAGTACAAGTCTCTCGACTTCCAAGTCTAGTTCGCTCATTCGTCTTCGCTCGGGATCTAGCAACTCCAAAGACAGTCCTTTCTCGACTTTCAGGCTATCCATACTACCAGAGAGCTCGCCGTTGTGTAAACTACTGTCAACACTGGTCCTTTTGGAGTCCTTGCCAGTCATATTTTCGCTTGTATTCTCGCTGACTTTCTCGCTGCTTCTAGACAAATCCTTCTCTTCATTTGCAAGCTCAATGTTAGCTTTTCGCATTAGCTTTACTTGGTATCCTCCAAGATTTCGTATCTTCTTGTCGATATGTTCCAGCTCTTCTTTTTCTTTTTTAATCGTTTTTTCAAGCGAAGGGATCACCTTGCTGTACTCCTTCTCCGCTTTTCCCAAAGACGTCTTCAGCTCTTCTTGCAACTCCAGTAAGTTTTCTTGTTGTTCTTCAATATCTCTCAACTCTTGATCTTTTTCCCATTCCAATAGCTCTTTCTGACGCTGAACGTCGAGTTCAGCTTGATCCAGGGTCTTTCGCCGTAGCAGTTCAATCTCAGCAAGTTTAACTTCGTATTCTTCAATTTTCTGCCATTCATCGTCCATAAAATCATGAAGATCTTCTTTCGTTCTTTCTTCATTTTCCTCAGCTCCGACATAATCTAACTTGTACTCACTTCTCAGGTGAAATATCTTATCCATTTCCTCGGAGATACGCGTTTTGTCTTCTTCGTCTTTCGTCTCGATGACACCCTGCACCTTGGTCAACTCTTCTCGAATTTTCTTCGAGTTCATTTCGTGAGCCGCTCGGATTTGTAAGATCTGTTCTTTCTGGGACTCGATTTCGTTTTGCTTGAGATCGATCTCTTCTTTGTAGTTGCGCTCGATTTCGAGACGACGCACCTCAGCTTCTTTGTGTTTGGTTATTAGCTCACTGATATGTGTCCTGAGGAACAAATAAAATAACCATTTTTATGCGGTTCCAAAGAACTCAAATGAGGCCCGATTATACTGAGCAATTTTCTCTGCAATTTGCATCTTGAATGGAGCATTGCGACGTGTAACCTACAGTGGAATTTGAAAAATAGTGCGAGACAAGTCAGTCATTGAAACTGTAAAATTTGTTTCTACTTTTGGAAATGAATGCGTCTTTTTGTAACAGTTGCGTTGCACTGTGTAAACCCCCTTGCGCCTTGTATCGCAACGTCATCGCGTCTTAACAACCACGAAAGTTACACGATGACCCCCACAAGACTGATATAGCGACAATTATCCGATGCACGATCCTTATACGATTACTTTACGAAAACTGCCCGACAAACAACAAATCAAATTACCAACTTGAAAAGTTGCCACGAACTTACTTTAATTCCTCCACGCCTTCGGTCATGTCGAGGTCAACCCTGTAAAATAAATCAGTGAATATTTATCCTGTCATACCACTCAAATGGTCTCAGCGCTGGGGCATGAATAAATCACACCAGGTAATCAAAGTGTTGGGCAATGGAGGCAATTATGTTATTTTTGTGTTACACACCCCCTTCGCTTTCTCCTAAGAGTGCGGAATACCAGCAACAAGGTCACGCAATATCATTGCGTTACTCGTATTACCACATTGCGCGCAACAAGTTTTCATTGTAAAAAAAGTGCTTGTACTTCTGCAACCAAGTCGCGCAAATAAATTTTGTCGTTGCACAAGATGGTAATACGAACCGGTAATTCACTCTGCAACTTGTAATAATGTTGCGCGACAAGTTGTAGGATTTTGTTGTAATTACTTCTTTAATTGAAATAGCAAAATATTATACGAACCCTGAGTCCAAGGTAAATGGAGAAGAAATGTCTGATCTGGTGCTGAGATCACCATGGCTACCACGTATCGGTGACATGTAGTATCCTGAGAGAGACTCTGAGGACTCCTGCAGGAGTGGAATGAAGAGATTGTAAGGTTAGGCGTAGGGAGGAGAGGAGAGGAGAGGCTATCAACACTTACAGCGCTGAATAATCCTGATCTTCTTTGTTCTCGTAGTTTGGCTGCCTCAGTTGGGAAGTTAAACTTAAAGACATTGCTTTTTCCAAACACAATGACATCACCTACGGAAACGAAGGGATGAAATGAATAACGAGGATGCCATTCAGGATGTCCGTTTTACTAATGCGTCCGCTTCAAGCAAGGCTTCCACGACTAGCGTTTTGTGCGCAACACCCACAGGAGGAGCTGATCATCAGATTATATACTGATCCATACCAACCTTGGTTAAGTTTCGTTGGTTGTACGATGGCAACTCCGTTGACCCAACAAGCCGAAGCCAGAGGGTCTAATGTCACTCTTCCCTTAGAATACTCGATAATACAGTGTTGTTTCTCGATATCCTCGCCATCCACAACTACAAGGAAACCGATATAAGTAAGATACTGATATGCTACGCATCATTCACATTGAAGGATGATTACCTATGTCTTGAGCAACGGGAGCGTCCTCAAGTCCAACACGCGTCTTCCCATGCTGTGTGAAACAAGAAAAAATACAACTAAGAAACACGGGGAAAACTCGGAGGTAAATTTACAATTTTTCCAGCGATACAAAACTGAATAATCATGAAAAAAAAATAAAAACCATTGCTGTGAGGTGTCAACACGCGCGCAAGTTCCCATTAGCAATCTGTAATGTGTGCCTTGCTGCTCGGAAATATGAGCGACAAAATCGTACAACTTGTTTCAGAACATTGTAGCGTTTCAAGTTGCAGAGTGAATAATGTTCGTATTAATACCCGTTCAACAACAAACTTTTATTGCGCGACTTTAATTGTTGCAAAGGCAGCAGGTGTTTCTTCTCTCTGCATCAATGACAATTTGTTGCGCGCGGGGTACTAATACAAGCCACATTCACTTGCGCGCAACAATATTGTACGACAAGTTTCATGATTTTGTTGATCGTATTTCCGCGCCTTAGAGAAAATAGGAGATGAATGATGCTCTGCCGATTTGTTAGCGCAGTTTTCTATTGCGTTATACGTAAATCAGGTTTGATTAACTTGTCAGTATTGCGTAAGGGTACATTGACAGAAAAATTTTGCGGTTGCGCAACACAGAAAAATGGCCTACAATATTGCGCGCAATACTGCATCATGTGCCTGCGCGTTCACAATGAGTTTTCCTTACTCCAAGCCTGTAAAGTTTTATTTCAGTCTTCAGAGGATCCTCCTCCAGCCGCACGAGATGAGGCAGCTCTAAATCGATCAGTACACACGACCCTTGACGCCTCAGGGCTAGCTCACTTTCCTGTAAGGGAAGAATGATATTTGGTTACTGATTGAACAAAAAGAGATTAGGACTTTTTGATTTCTGTGCGTATGCTTAAAGCAATGCATTGTTTCTCAAGTTGAAGAATAGACTTAATCCAATGTTTTCCCATTTCAGACGTGTCATTCCGAAAAATACCATTTGTTTGTCTAACGATTGCAGATGAGAAAACACATAGATATGGATACAACTCAACAGAAATTCTTATTCTCAAGAGAATGACACGTGGTCTGAAATTGGCTCCATTGAAGGATTTATAGGTTGGTGGTTGGATGGAGGGAGATTACTTCTTCCACAGACGAATATCCCTGTGACTCTCACAAACGTTCTGCCTTCGATAGGTGCCACAATGCTCCTTGAGTGAAGACACAAAGCAAAGTCATACATTTGTCTCTAACTAGCTCGAAGGGTCTCTTCACATAATGGAAGGTAGTAGAGAAGGTAGTGTATAAGCATCATGCACTTACTTGCATAATCATCTTTGCCTCTCTCCATTTCTCTGTCCAATCTTTGGTTAACTTTTCAATCTTGGCTTGCTTGTCGTGTATTTTTTGTGTGGTATGAGTTGCTTCGTTCTCGTATAACAGCTACAGGAAAAACATAAAATATTAGACAAAAAAGTGTCAGTCAAGTAAGCTATTAATTTGAAGACAAAATATTTTTAATCGGAAAAAAGAAAAGAAAGAAACTCCAGAAAGATCAGTGGAGCTGAAAATTCCACTGAAAGAAAAAGATTTCAATCTTGGTTTTTATTACAATTGAAACGGAACAATTAAGTGGAATTAAATAAAATACGGTTTTCAAGGGCAGAAGGGCAGTAGCCTGCGTCACATCCGGACAAATACTGCTGTACGAGAGAAAATTCAGGCTAAAGGGCAGGAGAATGGTAAGTACAAAATGCCAGTTCTGCACCAATGAAATATTAACTGGCACAAGGTCTGCTGTACCTTTTCATTCGACCCCCTCAGTTTGTACTTTAGTCTTTCAATCTCAGCCCTCAGTTCTCTAATCAGCTTGACGTTTGGATCCTGGAAATAATATGGCGTAGTAGTCAGTATGCTCGTGGGGAGAAAACGTTGGAGTGGAGCATTATGCACGAAACCTCACCTTGAACCCTTTGTGCATGACAAGCGAAGCATATCTCGCAAGTGGGCTACAGTGTCACGTCAGGGCATATCTGATTCCGTTAGCTGGGCACGTCATTCTTACCTCGTTAACTGTCGGTCTGTTGATGATGTTCTTGGCTCGTTGCGCATATCTCAGCGTACTCAGTGTCTCGCCATAATTACATTCGGCTGGTGAAACAGCTGGAACAAGATGGCACAAATATTATCTTAATGGAGACAACTCCCGGATCGCGACTAAGACACTTATCATGCGGAGCTCAGGCCTTACTAATCTGTAAGTAACAAGAATACAGATCGTACCTGCAATCATAATAGTCTTGGCATTCCCACCAAGACTGTCTTTAAGAAGGAATGTTAAGACTGAGTCACGGTACGGAACGAACAGCTTCTTTCTGAAGGCCAACCGTTTGGACCCCTCAGACTCATTCATGGAATTCTCGGCTAAAAAGAGGAAAATTACGAATTTATTATTCCGATAAGAGTAAAATACTATTGTCTTGTCCACCAAACTGAGCTGCCCAAGCATTTTTAAGGAGTGCATTTTGATCTAGCTTGGGTACAAATAATCAGATGTGATGAAGGACAAATTTTCGTACTCAAACTAGACCACAATGCACCACGCACAAACAACACCATATAAGGCATGATGGACAAAAGATGTTTGTACCCAAGCTATACCACAATGCACCACGTACAAACAACACCATATGAAGCATGATGAAGAAAAAATGTTTGTACCCAAGCTAGACCACAATGCACCACGCACAAACAACACCATATAAGGCATGATAGACAAAAAATATTTGCTAATATTCACCTAGAGTGGATATGACGATTCCAAGAGTAACTAGAGATCTGTTGATGTTGCTGCCTTCTTTCAGTCGATCGCCTGTCGCACCGCTGGCACTTGCTCTCTCACTGCAATCAAAAACAAACAAAAAGTATACAAAATAGTTACTAGTGAGCATTTTTCTATGAAATATTCTTTGGGTGTAAGATGGACGATGGCCGGCTACCGGAAGTAAATTTGCATATATGATAACCTAATTAGCATATGATGTTGCCATCCAAAACACGTGAACTTACATCTCTCGGTGGTGAAACTGGTAGGTTTGGCGAGCTTTCGAAAATTTGAAATTTTTTGCAATTTTTACTGCTTGTTTATAACATCTTATGGTTGTTCCGTGTTTATGAATGTATAAACTTGTTTTTTAAGTAAATATTTAGGCTTATTTTTACTTTTAGAATGTATTTTGGAAGGTATAATTGAAGGACGGCTACAAGCGAACGAAACAAAGAACAAAAATATGTCCACCGCTGCGAAAAAAAGAATAGGGTAAGATGAACATTTCTATATTTTAGTATTTACTATGCCTGTAAAATTAATTCTCAGCTCATAACTTAGGTGATGGAAGTATTTTTATCTCGTGAAATAACGAATATATCAGAGTAGAATCAGTCATGCAATCCATGAGTAAAATAAATTAACTTGCTGTGTTCGTCGTATGCTGGTAAACCGAAGTTTTTCGATGTGTTTACAACTCAAATAACACTAGAAATTTTCTCGTTCTTCTTGGTTTAAATTCAAATTTCGCGCTTTTACGCTATTAGACCAGGTGTGGGCAGCGCTATCCGTCGTCAAGGGTTACTTAAGATCCCTGGTGTGGTGGCGGGGCTAGAGGATGACAATAGTACTTTTGAGAATAAATAAAGTTGTTTACGATGCTGCTTCCAGGAGATTGAAATTCTTGTTAAATTGTCCTCCAAATTGAGCTGCTTTGACGTCACGTGAAAGGGATCTTTTGATGATAATACACTACTTTGCTAATACAAATTTTCTCTCATTCCAGTTTACTCAGGGGGCAAAATTGTTCAATTAATGAGACAAAAAGTGGCCGTGCAACACCATTTTGTCCCCTTGAGTAAACTGGAAGGAGTTGGTCAAGTTGATGATGATGGTCAAGTTGATGATGATGGTCAAGTTGATGATGGTTGATGGTTGATGATGCATGATGATGGTGATGATGACGAGGATGGTGATGATGATGGCTGATGATGATGATGGATGATGATGGTGATGATGCATGATGACGATATTGGTGATGATGATGGCTGATGATGATGATGGCTGATGATGATGATGATGATGGATGATAACTTTACGTCTGCGGTGATGATGTTAAAGATGCTAGACTCTTACCTTCCCGCAAGATCTACCAAGTGAATCTTGCTGATTGTCTCCGAGGGAAGATCCGCTAGGAACTTCGCCTAAAGAAAAACAAATTAGGAAAGACATTTCAAATAATCAGCAAATGAAAATATAAGGAAAATAATATGATTATCAATTAATTATTTAGGCCAAGTTTTTCTGGTTTTTCAAATACCTGTGTGAACTTTATGGTAAAAATTGCGTGAGATCGGCTGCTGACTTCGTTCATTTTAGTAGCCGCTGTTGATCTGAAAACAAAATACAAAACAACTCAAATAAGTACACACATTCTAGAGCAACCCAGGGTATACCATCATGCCTTGCAGCCAAGGAAGACAGAGAACCTAAAGGAACCCAAAGTGCTAAAACCTACAGTACTCCAGCTAATCAGTTGGTATTCCACCTTGCGGAAAAGGATTATGATGAGAACTGAGACATCTTTGTAAACAGTACTGTTGTGTTGTTAAACCTTCGAAAATGATGGGTTTACTGTTTGATCTGACATTGCGATGACACTTATATTATATTATATCAACAACAGAATAGAGTCCTATGTGATGACGTCACGCTGATTAGCGACGAAAATTTTCGGCTCTAAACAAACTCTACCACATTCAAAATGGATATTAAAGATTGATATCAAAGGA
>OCZR010004991.1:36314-51253 GCA_900234385.1 Anemonia viridis
GACGTCAAAACAGCTCAATTTGGAAGACAAAACAAAAGCATTTCAATCTCCTGAGAATTGGAAAACTATTGTTTTCTTCTCCACAGTGAGCTGCATTCTGACGTGCTGCAAGGTGTTTTTATGTAATCTTGTGGTACGACTTTACATAGAAAAATGCCCGGTATGAAAATTCTTAGTATGAGTACGGACATGCCTTGACCGTGACGGTATCGCGTCTGGACAAGCATTAAAATCCTGTCCGATGATGCGCGAATGATTCATCGAATCTTTTGATTTCCGTGCATGACGATGCCGCGTGACCGCCATTTTTCATAATGACGTGAAATGTCACGCAACAGGAAATGTAACTTTTGTTGTCTCATTTTCTTTTTCAATACACAAGCCAGCACTTCCACATATTGTTGTCTGCTTGCATCGTGGTTTGTAATCCAGGAAATATTGTAAGAAGACACTTAGCTTCTAGATATTCTTAGGCTCGACATGAATAAACAAACAATGGTCATTCCATGAATAATTACATTCACGAAGGATACAACGAAAAAAAAGATTGTTGAAAGTTCCGGTCACGTATTCGATGTGCAACAGCATGAGTTAGTATAAATACCTCAATCTGTTGCCTTGTTCAATCAGGACTTCAATAGAATCGTTATCTGAAACATGTTGCTTGGTCAAACCTGCAAAAAAAGTTTACAATTTTGAATTATTACGACGGTCTTTATTATGCACCGACGCCAAAGGGAGGGAGGGAGGAAGCCCTGGGGGAAACCGTACGTAACAAATAATCCACATGGGATCCCTGTGGCTACTCACCTTCTACGTAAGGCCCTTCCTTTTGATGTTCACGGACTTTCAAGTTTTGTTGAGGCACTTTTCTTAGGTTGTGTGGGCGAAGTAAATCTCTTACATGCTCGTTATAGATCTCCATATAACTATTGACACAACAAAGAACAAACTATTTAATTTTTTAAAGATAAAATAGCAATATTTTAAAAAAAATTTCACGTGATTTGATACTTTTCGAACATTTGATTGCGTTGTCTAGCAACCAGTACGCATGCGTTTTAGAAAACTATTTAGATGTTTTGACTTTCTTTGTTTCCATGGCCATTATATTAACGTTTGAAAAAGTTTTGCTAAATTAAAATAAAGAAAATTGAAGCACAATAGTTAAAATAGATTTTCTAATAATTCTTAGTCCACAACTTTAAGGAGACTAGTACTGATAAAAAACATGAGTAATTTGAACTTCATTAGGCCCAAGAAAAATTAAATGTAGGAAATCACATGAACTGCTCGTGAAATGAGTCATTCACACTCGACTGATATACGTTACTTACAGATTTTGCGACCCTTAGGCTAGAAAAACATCACAAGACGGGGAAGATAAATAATAAAAGTTTTAATTTACAGTTATTTTTAAGCATGACAACTTTGTAACTTGATAGCGAGTGCGTGGGATTACGTTCGTTTTTCTCTGGAAACTTTGAACTGGGTTTTGACAAATTTTGCTTGGCCGTCGTTTCCGATGAAGCGCGACTCCCTAGACTTCAACATTGTAGTTTGCACTGTGCATTAGATGGACGTCAATCATTCTCTATCGACTCAATTATCGCTCAAATAAATTATTTTCCACTCCATTTTTTCTAAAGAAACTATAATTCTTCTTTTTCTACCTATACCATTTATTTCTTCTTGTAAAATGTTTTTTTTTAATTCGAAATTCAATGATGATTGACGTCCATCTAATGCACAGTGTAAACCACAATGTTGACGTCTTATCGGAAACGACGGTAAAAGCTCGAAAGGTGTTTTTACGTTTTTCGAATAGAAGTTCCGAAAAAGTAACAGTTCTATTTGTATTCCAACCAATATTACCGGTTTTTCTGGACATTTAATGGAAAACACCCTAAATATCATCAATATATATCTCCGACTTTTCCGTGAGGGTACATTTTACTCGCAACATTGTTACGGCACAAGGCAAATATTGCTCGTTTTACCACCTCGCGCGCAACAAAATTATCTTGTTGCAAAAAGTAGAATACGCAATTGCAGCGGTTTTGGATTTACTTTTCATCAAAAAATCCGTTAAACTTTTTCACGATTGTGAAAATCTTCGATGATCTCTACTGCAAACAAAATCTAGGTTTTTCCAATATATTTTTTATATTAGGAAACCATTAAAACTATTTCATTATCGCCGGTTACATAATCTTGCCATCGTATCCATGGCAACGTCCCTTCTTCACTGTTTAACACGAAAGTCAATGTGCTGCAACCGGCCAATCACAGAGCACATAACATGGAACCACTGCTTTGAAATATATAAAGCAATTTCGAGAACGCTCTTTGCGCTGTCCAAAAGATCACAACAGCTTGCGTTTTGAGTCAAAGACGTTGTCATGGCAACCTTAATGGTTAGGTAAGGTCATGTGACATGCAGTTATTTATGATGTATTAATGATGATTGGCAGTTATAAATACCTCACTTCTGTTCTGAATGACATTCTGTCGTTGGAGTTCTCTGCGATGTACTTGAAAAGTCCCTAAAAAAGAAACAAAACTCAGTCGATCAAACATGCCTAGCAAATTTGATTTCGTTTCTAATTAATTTTTAATTGTTTATATTTATTTTTTATTTATTTTTCTATTTTCTTTTGTCTTTCTGCCTTTTATTATTTTTTTCTATTTCAATGTAATTTTTCACATGTTATTTGCTATAGTATTATTCCTTTCTTTGTGATACTTGAGCAGGCACATAAGAATGCCATTGTCAAATGAGGAAAGAGTACAAAGATTGAAAAGGTCTAGAGATATTGTAATGAGAATGACATCTTTACCTTGCATATTCTAGGTATGAGTCCAACTTCATCCTTCAGGATCCATGATGAAAGGGGTGGAGTGAACATAAAATAAATTAACAAAGAAGTTGAAGATAGAAGGACAGAAGGATAAATGAATGAATAAATAGATGAATGAATAAATAGGTAGATAAATGAATGGATAAATAAATGGATAGATAAATGAATGGATGAATAAATGAATGGATAAATGGTTTGGCAAATGGATGAAAAGATGGAAAGAGGATGGATGGATGGATAGAAGGATGCATGGTTGATGGATGGATTGAAGGATAAATAGATGATTGAATAAAAGGGTAGACAAATGGATGGATGGATGGATAGATAAATGGATGGATGGATGGATGAATGAATGGATTGGCAAATGGATGAAACGATGGAAAGTGGATGGATGGACAGACAGATGGATGGATGATTGAATGGACAGAAGAATGGTTGGGTGCATTGGCACATGGACGAACTGGCAAACAGATGGGTGAATATTCTTTAATTTACATACATTACTTTCTATCATTGTGCAAGTCTTCTTATTACTCCTCTGTGAAGTTTACGAATTTGTTAATATAAACAGAATCAGTGAACACATGAATAGATGACATAATAGATGAAAAGACAGCAAGATAAAGGTGGATGGATGGAAAAAAATGAATGAATGAAAGGGTAGTTGTTGCACTGATGAATGGATGAAGGGAAAATGAATGGAAGAATGGATGGATTACTAGGATGGTGGGATTGAGAGATGAACAGGGTGGGTGAGAGAGCGAGGGAGGAAGGGAGGGAGGGAGGGATGGAGGGACAGAGGGATGGATGGAAGAAAGGAAGAAATGAGGGATGGATGGATTGTTTATACGATACATACATTATTCCCCATCATAGTATAAGTCTTTCCAGCACTTGTCTGTCCATATGCAAACAGACAAGCATTGTAGCCTTCAAATGCTGATGACAGTACCACTGATCCAAGATCATCAAAAATCTGCAACATCAATGTGAAAATTGTCTAAAGAATTGGTTTTTCAACCTTATACAAAACATCTTCAGTGCAATGCGTGGCTGCCTGCCTTAATATTGTAGACAACAGGGTCCTAGAGGAGGGATGAGGTCACATGCATGTGGGTAGTAACCTTGCACTTCAAGCAACATTACCTGTTGTTGATCAATAAAATGAGAATCTTTTTGGTCAACGGACCAGTAGGAATGATCATACACAAATTCCTTTTTAGTTTCTCTTCCTTTGTCTCCTTCTGAGCCCACTTCACCACATAACTGCAAAATAAATAAAATATACTTAGGTAAAAAAAAGCAAACAAACAAATATATATAAATATATAAATGAATAGGTGTCTTTTTAGTGAATAGATAGATGAATGAATGAATGCATAGATGAATGATTGAGAGATAAATGAAGTTAATAATAATGAAAAAGCATGTCTTCTGAAACTGGAATCTTTGAGGTTGAATCGTAATTGACCTTTCCTGCATTTACTTGACTGACCTGAGCTGACAGATCTAGAAGTTAAGAACAGATTCAAGGTGAAGTTGGAGTAGAAAAATGCAGTAAATGCATGGATTTGAAAACTCCATCCTGTACTAGAATCTTTCATTCCGTGTTCAGTCAAGCAAATTCTGGTATGGACTGTATAACATTGGGTATGTTTTACATTAAAGTAATTTTTATCTTTAATGCAAAAATTATTTTGCTTTTCTTTTTTTTTTGACTCTTTTTCAGGTTCAATTTTTGAGCTTAAAATATCAAAAACAAACTAAACAGGAAGTGAGAAACATTAATTTAGAAATTTGAGATTCATATCATTTCCACAAGAAATCAAGATAAGCAATGTATACGTAAAATAGATACAATTTCAAGCTAAAATACATTCATGAGTTATTCATTTATTCATATTTACTTTGTTTCACGCAGTACACTATAAAAATAGCAATATCAGAACCAAGTATACATACTTGATAATTAACACTTACACATACAAATAATATCATGTATAATTATAATACTGCTTTATAACTCCAAGATTAGAGAAGTTGTGACAAAAATTGACAAATTAGCTATGGACTTATAAAAAACTTTTCATCAAGACTGATCAACAAAATGATGAATGACTAAAAAGTGAGTCACACAAGAAGTACTTTGAACTCTGTTCTCTAGGCAACCAACTCATTAATAAAGTTCTAGACACTACCAGCCAAATCTCTTTTATTTTTCAATATGCAAAGATATATGTAATTATTTTTGCAGTATTAATTAAAATATCTAAATATTGTTTTTCAACTAAAATTTCGGTTGTTTTTTAATATTTCACTGGATAAAGCATAAGATATTTAAATAGAAGTGTTAATTTGAACTATTTAAATCAATGATAATAATCTTTTTCTTCTGCCTATGTAGCTCATATTACTGCCATTTTCATGAATATGCAAACTCCATATGTGGCTACATTAAAGCTCCATGCTGAAAGTTGTATTTTTTTGCTTTTGTCAATCATAATAAGTCAGTCCATGGCAGCAATGAAAACCCAAATTCCAAATTGAAAAAGCAGGAATTTGGTAGCTGGGAAAATGCAAACAGAGGTATAGAATGAGAATTAAACATTACGGACAATAAAAACTGCAAGTCCTATATATACACCACATGCAGTTATAAGTCCAAGAGATTATGGTGTTAATGGTGGGAACAATGACAAAGAATAACAAAATGTTTTCATGGAAGAAAATAATTAAAACCTCATTTTTATATTCAATGAAAGAAAACAATAAAAAAATAATCTTAAAATCTCTTGATTGGCTTGTTTTTTGTCTGGTATTTTGTCTGATATTATTTTGACAATCTTCGAATTCATTCATTTTTCTGCCAGAAATACACAAGGATACAAATACACAAGGTTTTGGCATCATCCAACAATAGGTATGACTAAGTTATGTAATTTAATATATTAATTTATTTGCATTTTGTTTTTAATATTAATATTTCTCAAACAAGTTCTAGAATTTCAATAAAAAAAAAATGATAAGCAAAGGATTAAAAATAATTTAAGCTTATCTAGAAGTTAGTTTGATTGTTATTTGGGCTTCTAACCTTTTAAAAAATTCAAGAATAGCATTAAAAGTTTGTTTTAAAATCATGATCTTTGATCTGGAATAATCTTATTCAAATTTATTTTGCTCCAGTAGTTTCGAGAAGCATAGCATAATGTTGTATTAATATTGTTTGCTTGCTTTTTATTAGAAGAAAAGCAAGCCTACACTGATTTAAAAAAAGCCGTAAATGTTGCCAAAGTGCTAAAAACTTTGCTTTTCTAAGTTGAAAGGATTAATATTTTGTTTGTAAACAACCAAATAAAACACTCCTTTTGTTCACGCAATCAACTCTAGATCTATTCCAATAGAATAAAATACTTCAATATCATCTTGTCATCAACATGTACAAACCTATCGATGAACCAAGTATTATTGACACAAATAGAAAACGTTTTTTTATAAGCAGTTGGTCTAGTATAAATTGAACACACCAGGCCACGTATCATGCTTAACTTTCGATAAGAGATGATAACTTTCGATACATTAATTTCTGGAATTAAGATTCTTTAATAAATTTGCACGAAAGGACATGAAATTTTCAAGTTGTGATATATATCGTGTCGGGTTATTATCTTGTCAAGTTAAATTGTTATCAAAAAAAGTTTACAAACCATTCACCTCTATTTTCCGAGACATCGATTCAATTGTTCTTTGAAATTCTGCATGATTTTTGATAAATATTAGGACCCCAGTGTAGCAGAACAGCATGAACTCAACCAAAATAATAGTCAAATGCACACGTAGTTGGCAAACTTACTTTGGTGTTTGTAATCGTGGTCTTTTTTCCTTCCATTTGGAGAATGCATTTCGATTTCATATCAATCTCTCTGGAAAAATAATATAATTAATTCATTTAAGGCTGGAGGAGTTCAGCTAATCTATATTATTTTAGGTTAAATTAGAACACCAATGTTGCAGAAAGAGAGTTCTAAGTACTGTTAAGTTGCTTACCTTTTATTCAAAGGGCGAGCCCGAACAGCAACTTTGAGAGACGCCATCTTCAAAATAAAACCACAAAATACACTGTTTCGTAATTTTATCTGAAGATTTTGGAAAAATTGTCCTTGATAACTTCAATAGAGGTATAACTAAAGTACAGCGAACCAAAAATAATGCGGACTTTGATTGAGGTTTGACCAAGAAAGACTGTATTCACAGTTGATGTGTAGATGAATGAAGGTTCCCGTTTGTGGTTGGTGTTGTCTAGTTGGTCATCGACTAGGTTTTTACCAAAAGGAAACCGGTGAATCAACAGATTTTCCTGTAAAACGTTCGGAAAATGAATGGACACTTTTGGCCATGCAGTTGCTCTTTTACCCAAACA
Organism: Anemonia viridis; assembly: GCA_900234385.1. Taxonomy (NCBI): domain Eukaryota; kingdom Metazoa; phylum Cnidaria; class Anthozoa; order Actiniaria; family Actiniidae; genus Anemonia; species Anemonia viridis. The sequence goes on from OCZR010004991.1 coordinate 43,593, forward strand.
GTGTGTTATTCATGTTGATTTTAAATCCGATTGATTGAGAGAATAAAAGCACATTATTTCTGCCATCTTGGAGTTTCGTGGGTTACTTTAAAAAAATGTCCTCGAAAAAACTGCGTTTCTCGCAGTTCAAATAAAGAACTTTCCTCGACTAAATTTAAATTCAAGTGTTTTTATAACAAGGTCATTTGCCAAACGTCTGCACCAATCATTAATCTTGTAATAAAACCAACCAATCATGGAATGTTTTATGTCCTATTTGTTATTGCCATGCATGGTTTATGTTAACGCGTGACGTACTCGTGCTTCGGAAACGAAGAAAAAAATATGACGTATTTTCAACGAATTTCTCACTGGAATCCTCTTTATATGACTTTAAAGGGATAGGATTTGGTTTGTACGCCAGTTATGTAAAGAACAGTCGTGCATTTTTTCCCCTTTTCCTCATTTGCTTTACCAACATTTTCCCGCGCGACCACCCGGCCGTGTATACCGGGCTAAACCGCATGACTGCACCTCTAGGCGTGTTTGTCTCTATCACAACTACATGTGGGGCAAATATCCGGTCATTATTAAGCTACTTAATAATTTATTGTTGTCCCAGAAGGATTTTACAGGGTACGGAGACTTAACTGTCGAAGTAACAATAATATAAAGTTGACCCTAAGTTCGAAGTTATCAATTCTTGAATAATGGAGTTTTATTTTCCCTGGGTAACGTTACATCCCAGAGGTGTTGGGGTTTTCCGGTACCACAACCACACTACGTGCTATTGTCATTGTAATTTTGATATTTTAGTTTTTAGCGGTAATGTATCATGTAGCCACTTAGATCAAGGTATTATAGTCAGACTGTTCTGATAGGCACAACCTTTATACCACGAATTTGCAGCCTCCAAAGTCCAAACTATCAGGTACAATATTGAGACAAGAAGGAAAGTCTCAATAAGTGGAATTGCGGGAAAGTTGTGGGAGGAATAAAGGGAAAGGGATAAGGGAAGAAAATAAAATTAAAAGACCAAGAACAAGAACAAAATGGAGAAAGAAGAACAAGAAGAATTAAAGGAATATCTTACCAAATCCTGATTGGCACTTGTATCAGTCATCGATCAGATAATAGAAGAAGCACTCACCCACCAGCCCAGGGGGAACTCTCAACTCGGGAACAGTTTGAAAATGATTGGCTAAAGGGTACGACGAGCATCGACCGCCCCTCACTTTCGTTCGTGCATGTCCGGAGTCCCTGCGCCACCAACCGGCTCATCACACACCCGTCCTCACCGCGGGCTACAAAGAAGGATGTATATTCAAGAGGTTACTAATTGTTAGGAGATACTGTGTTTATTCAGCGTCAGATCAGTGAGCAGCTGTCCCAACTTCAAGATAATGGTACAGTTCATATGAATGTAAACTAGGGATGGATTTGGGTCCTATTGTAAAGTAAGACAATGGCCCGCTCCGATAGATTATAATAATAATAATAATAATACAAAGGCTTATATAGCGCTTAACCATATGTCCTAAGCGCTGTAACATAATTAGATTAATTAGATTGATTAGATAAACAAGAATTAAAGATAAAAAGCAGATTCAAATAAGTGAGTTTTTAAGCTCTTCTTAACAGAAAACAAAAAAAACTTATGGAAACGATATCAAGTAGAGTGATCGCTATAATGAATCACATTTTAGGAAATCTGAACGGAAGAATTAATGAAAACTGAATGAAACGGAAGTGCTCCATTTTGGTATGCGCACGAACCGATTATAATACCTGATCAACTTGATACTGGCCAAGAAACGACTCTTCACCAAAGTATACACAGGTAACCCAATCTCATTACTCGTCTAAAGGAATGTATGTAGATTTGAGTCAGTTCGAAAATACTTCAATAACTAAACTTAAATAAAGATTCTAAAACTTACTTTATGTGTTAGCCTCGAACAGTTCGAGTTTCGGAATCTTATTCCAGCACCCATTCCTACTTTCTAATAAACGTCGGCACGTTTATGGAACCGAATTGCCTTTGGTACTGATGTTTGTATTTTACGTAACCCTTGTCTGCCTTGTCCATGGGTTACATAAGTTGTGCAGTTGATACTAGCTCACATGACATTCGTTATACTCGTTCCCTGGCACTGAATTCATTACGTAACTATATATGTCATGATAAGATACTGTATCATGATATTATACCTCGGAAATTCACGTGTAGTTCCTCTTCATCCCTTCAGAACACGTGCTCTTACCAGTCGCTGTTGTGTGACTTGCCAGATGACTCAGCTTGCAGTTTCGAATTCCGATATTCAACATTTGCTCAACTTTCTCGTTATGTCGCTAAAATGTCAAAGATGACCTAAAATGAGGACTAAATGAATACAAACCAAGTTCAAATTTTCTTTCTCTCATGAAATTGCCTGGTATTTCATTCCTTGCCAATCCTTGCAAATCCTCGTGCCCGGTTTTTGTCACTTGATACTCGCGTCTTTCAAGTCATTGGATCTTATGTAACCAATCAACTCTGGATAAGCTATAAATACGGCAGAAGAGCACTCTCCGTTGCATAAGCATCCGTGGTGTAAAAGAGACAAGTTCTTAAAGACTTTTGGAGTAAATACACTTTGTCACTATGAAGTGCAGCTTGCTCGCCAGCGTTGTTGCTGTTCTCATCGTTTCTTCTACTAGTTTGCCAATGTTGGAGCTCAAGCCTGCAGTCAAGCTTCACAAACAAGGCGAAAACGTTGGAAATCTTGCAGAAGTTGCCAAATCCCTTGGCTTGACCAAGTTGTTAAGCGCTGCTGAGGAAGCCGAAATCGCGGGAAAATTGGTGGACGGAGAGAACCTGACCTTATTCGGCCCCACCAACGAAGCATTTGATACCATTCCTGAACCCTACAAGGAGATAATAGCAAATAAAACTATCTCCTTGAAGGAGGTGTTACTCTTTCATATCATAAAGTCAGTAGTGTACGCTAATGCCATCAAGAATGAACTTTTGGTTCCAAGTATTTCAATGCCCGAAAGGGACATACGATTCAATGTGTACGGTGGTGGTAAGGTAAGAGACTTTATATTATAATTAAAGTTAAATATATCTGATTATAAAGAAAGCTATATTTTGAGATGATTCTGGAGGGGTAGGGTGGTGGTGATGGTTGTGGGGGATTGGGGTGACCAGCTCAATGTTTGACACCCCATCCAGGATGGATATATACTAGATGGATTTAGCGATTCTCCTAGCTAATCGCATCAACACAAGGAACCCGAGTTTCTATTGCCTTAAAATGATTCACGGTGGTTTTAGAAACTGTAAACTTTGTTGGTATGATTCTTTATACGTAGTAAAAGTACAGCTATTGTCTAGATCATGTTCGCCATCTCGTACATGTCTCGTCTATGCAACATGCCACTGAATGTGTATATCCCATTAATAACTGATTAATTTGTGCCCACTAGGTCGTCACTGCACAGTGTAGTCCAATTATCAAAGTCAATCAGAATGCTTCAAATGGAGTAATCCACGTGGTCAGTAGAGTCATGATTCCACCATTCGGCACCGTTACAGACGTCGTCTCCATGGAGAAGCTTAAGCAATACTTTAGTACCCTGCTAACAGCCGTGCTCACTGCTAACTTACAGGAAACATTAGCAGGGCCTGGGCCTTATACTGGTGAGTGAGTTAACCTACCACAGGGAACCCATTAAACGAATGGGGACTGATAATAAAGTACAGGGGGGTGGAGGTGGGGTAAAATCTGAAATTGTTTAGCCCATTACATAATAAGGGTGAAAAAATATTGACCCACTCCAGTTTCAATGCACAATTTTTTGACCCATCCTCCTAGATGTTCAATTTTCTAGCCCGGCCACCCCTTTCAAGAGGCGAGAATTATGTGGCCCACCCCCAGTTTTTACCCTAGCCAATGATATTTAGGAGCAAGTAGGAGTTCATCTAATCTCTACATTGGCTAAGTTATGACTTTCAGCCCTCTTTCTCTGTCTCTTATCGTGTGCCTACTAATGTTTTTTTTATCTTTATACAGTATTTGCACCAACCAACGAAGCTTTTGCAAAGATTCCCGCCGAGAAGCTGAAAGAAATCCTCAAAAATATCCCACTTTTGACCAAGATCCTTAAATATCACGTGGTATCCGGGACCTTTTGCTCAGCGGGTCTGACAAACGGAGCGACTGTTCCCACCCTAGAGGGGAGTGATGTCACTATTAACATATCGAGCGGATCGGTGCGTGTAAACGATGCTATTGTTCAGTTTGTTGATATACCTGTTACCAATGGCGTTGTTCATGTTATTGATACTGTTCTGATTCCTAAAATGGAGATTTGAATTATCTTCACCAACTTCCAAGTTGGCGAGGAACAACCATATTCGTTCACCAAAAAAGAGTAAAGACGGCAATCTTCAAGTAGTACTTTGTCGAACTATTTTCAACAGTTCAAATTTTGATTTTATGTAGCGGGTGTAGTAATAGTTCTAATATTAATAATTAAAGCAAGAATAATAATTTGATATAAAAATTTGTAAATGAAATCATCAATTTATAAATGTATTCAATAAACCTTGGGAAAAGTTGGCTTTCAAATTTAATGCCGGTTTTGTGGAAAACCCTCAATTTGAGAAATAGGCAGTCGCTGACTGCATGTGGCTTCTGTGGAATACACAGACGATACAAGTCGAGTGTGTATCACAGGTAACCCAATCTCAGTACTTGTCTAAAGGAATGTATGGGGATTTGAGTCAGTTCGAAAATACATCAATAAAACGTTTTTTAAATTCAATTTATTTACGCCGGAAGGCTTCGAGTGAGTGAAATTCGCCCAAACCGTCCTAAACTGCATATGGAGGTGAAAAATAAACAGACTAACACATAGAGTAAGTTTTAGAATCTTTATTTACGTTTTATTGATGTATTTTTGAACTGACTCAAATCCCCATACATTCCTTTAGACAAGTACTGAGATTGGGTTACCTGTGTGTGTATGATGAAGTCTTCCATCAAGAGAAAATAAAAGATGAACGTGGGAGCAGCAAATTCGACGTTAAAAATTTGTTGTCGATCCGGAAAATCCCAAGTCCACCAGTCCAGCCATGGACGGTTCCATATTTTCCAAAAGAGAAAAGCTCTCAAAATTCACGAATTAAGAGGCATAAATGAAATTTTAAAGGCTGGACATGTTTTTGCTATACTTAACGTTTATGCTTACTTCTTTAAACCCTAAAAATTCAAAAAAGTTGTGTGTGTTATCCAAGATCCAATAAACGAAGTGCATAGTCCAATCCATTCTATACACAATATGGATACTCTGGAATTTCTTAACTTCCAAGCATTTATATCGTAACTAAATCAGCCCCTTTACTTCTGTTTCTTTCACTTTTATTTCATTCATTCATTACTTCCAATTCCAGTTCCAGTTCCCTCCCCCCGAAAGATGCGAAAGTCAGCGGAAAGCACATTATGACATGCGCACATTCCAGAAAACAAAAATGGCGGCAGAAAATAAACGAAGTTGAGTTTTGAGTATTTTGAAGAAAAGAGAAGATCAAAATTCAGACAGCAGATACAGGAGGATGATTTAAGAACATCACTATGAGCGAGAGTCTGTTTTCTTTAGAGCTGCACGTTGAGAACGTAGATCGAGTCCAAGTATCTTGTGTTATCCCGGCTGTAAGTTTTCGTCTGTTGGACTATCCAACATTGATCATTCATCTTGTCTCTCCTTCCTCCACCCAAAAACTCATCCAAAAATCACGAATACAAGGCATTCCTAAGGAGCACATTGAAGCAGAGTTACGAGACCGGTATGGGAATATACCTTATGGAAAGGGAAAATCCTGTCTTTTCAAAGCCAATATTTTAAATTTACAACAACAACTTGAGTCGACGCCATTGTATGTTATGTTGATCGATCTGTGGTACAAAAAGCCAAAGTTGATTGGAAGCACTGTGATTTCTTTAAGCGATGCAGTCAGTAAAATATCCTCTGATGTCAAAGGGTTTGGTATCTCGGTGCCATCTGTTTGTCAAGATGAAGGAACGTTTGATGTATTCAACTTAATGGGCAGTGTCATTGGAAAGATGAAGCTTTCCTTTCGACTTTTAAGTTTGGGAGGGAGTTTAATGTCTCATATTCCAGCAAAATCAATTATGGGTCGAAAAGGGGAGGCACAGACTGACAAAGAAGGTAGTAGCATTAGTAATAATGATGTTCCTTTTGAGCTTGAAGATGAACATGTTGAACAAGAACATGAATTGAAATTAGAGGTGAAAAAATCTGAGTCAACACAACATGATAGTGAGACTCAAACAAATCACCCCATAGCAACAGCACATAAAAGACCACCCGATAAGAAACCAACTTATATTGAAGACACAGAAGATATTTTTCCAATTACCAACACAGTTTGTCCACCACCATTATACTTTAATTTCATGTCGCATTCAGAAAACATGGGTAACAAGAGAAGTGAACAACAGGAACAAAAGAAGGTGTATCAAAGGAAAACTACTTATGATGTCGGCACCGATGATATTGATTTTATTTATTATAAACCTGATTTACTTCAGCCAGATGGGAGTACTGGATGCGCATCTGTCTGCATTCAGACGGAGGATGTTGGTACTGCTGTTGTATCGGATCAAAATAGGAAGGCCAAAAGTATTAGTGAGATTGAAGAAAGATTGAACTCCAAGGATCTTCCTCTGTTGAATGCTTTACTTGAAGAAATATCTTCTCTGAGATCAAAAAGACAAACTCTTTCTGCTCCAGTCACTAAAACTCATCCACCTAAGAAAGAAAATATCACTCAAAAGGGCAAACCATCTTCAAGGCCCAGAGAGTGCTGTTTAAGAGTTGCTGCACAGAAGTCTGCTTTGTTAAAAAACAGGAAACAGAATCAAGTTGTCCCAAAGAAGGTTAATTTTAAGCAAACAAATCTGACATACGGAACAACAAGGACACAATTATTGAGGTTGGAAATGAGCCAAAAAGGAAAAGGACAAACCAAATATCCAAGGAAACATGACGCAGGTGTAGAGGCGAAGAAGAGCTTGCCTGTGAGTGGTTCTGCAATGGAGAGGAAGGAAAAGGACTTGGTTCCTGAGGATTTTGGAAAAACACAGACAATATTTGCAAGTGCTGTTGTTGGAGAAGAAAGAGGGACAGTGTCTGCTGGTGTTCAAACTGATGATGGTAGGATATTAGGACTTATTCTTATGTTTTAGTAGTTTGGAATACTTGTTGGCATGGATGAATGGGTGGGTGGATGAATGGAATGGTTGGGTGGATTGTTGAATGGGTGGTTGATTGGGTAGGTGGGTGGATGAATGGAATGGTTTTGTAGGTAGGTGGATGGATGAATGGAATGGTTGGGTAGATGGGTGGATGAATGGGTGGGTCTGTGGATGAATGGATGAAAGAATGAATGAATGGCTGGCTGGATGGTTGAATGAATAGGTGGGTGGGTGGATAAAGGGTTGGATAGATTGATAGATTGTGGATGAAAGCATATGGCTGGATAGTTTGATGGATGGATTGGTAGATGGGTCATCTGTTGAGTGCTGATTGGTGAATGGCTAAAATGGATGTGTAATAGCGCTGCGTGGATGTGACGTTACGAGTCGGACAAACAAACCAAGCATCTCATTTTT
>OCZR010005072.1:0-17450 GCA_900234385.1 Anemonia viridis
ATGTATTTGAAGCGGCCTTTATTTTTTTGAATGGTTGTGTGTAGACATACTTAAACATACATAACACGCTCATATCATAACACAAGTGAAAAGAGATGTGTGAGAAATTAATAGACTAATGATATCTGTGCTAAAATTTTTCAGCAGGCCCTTTGCAAGAATTCGCATGGATTTCAATTTGGAGGACATACAAAAGGTATCCATTAACAGGTTAGATTCTATCTCTATTTATCACTACTTTTCATCTAATATTTGAGCTCTATGGGAATTGCAAACAAGGGGAATTGGACTGCCATCAAATATTCTCAGCGCATTTGCTTGACTCGAATAGTCTTTCTCAGCAGTGGATTATTTTGTCTTATTATATTGTTCGCTGATCATGAAAATCAAATCCCTGGTGATCCTTTTGTCTGCAACACTAGGTCACACTAGATATTTGCATATTTCAAATAATCATCGCCCGATGAAGAGGCTTGTCGCATGTTTTGACTGAAACGCGAGAGAACAAAATTTGAAATATTCCGAAAAATCTCGTAGGCTAAAATGGGCATGTGAAGTATTCTCTAGTGAAGTGGCTTCAAAAACAAATATGTTCAATATAATTTGGCTATTATGTGTGTTCAAAATACCGAGGTGATGATTGGTGTGGCTATTTTTATCGTGTTTTGAACAGACACAAGTCATGTGATCGGCAGGTCACGCCACTATAAGTGCTTTATTTACAACGCCTACGCAACTATCGAGACAGCGGTCTCAGTTTACACGAAAACATTTTGGAGCAAGACAGAATAACTCGCATGGTAGCGGGTGCAGTTGTTGTTTCAAGCGTGCTTAAGCAAGGAATCCCGCTGGTCTATGGAAGATCAATACTGATATAACCAACTAAAATTATCAAGCAGTCCCAGAAGAAAAAAAACAGTACAAGAACGACGGAACCTGTGACTTCAGCTATTCAACGTACAAGAATTGCATAGTCATCGATATAAGTCCAGTATTACATTATGGCTGTGTCTGATCTGCCAGTCTCCATAACAGAGCCCAAAACTCACACCAGTTACGATTATTTTGCTCACAAATATGAACATAAGACAGTAGTCCAGTACAAGGACGATATAAAGGCCATCGATACGAGTTTACGTACAATGGGAAGCCCCAAGAGAAGACGGAAAGAAAAGCGCCGACACAAAAAAGCGAAGTTTCCTTCATTGTCCATCGTGCCTAACTTGGAGGATATACATGAAACTGAAGAAACAGACGGCTCGTTTGACGACGAAAAAAAGGCTAGAGACTTAGCTACAATACACAGAGAAAGAGCTATAACATCTGGGAATTTTATTAAGCAGGAAGGACGTAGTTTTCGACACAAAAAGTTCCATAAATCTTCTTCCAAGGATTGAGTTTTGCGAGAAAAACTTGCTCAAGGATTGCTCGAGCTGCACAGTCCTGTGGCGGTAAAAATGTTATCAATACTGTCGATCCAAGTCACTTATATAAATACAAATGGAGTAGGATTGCACATTGAGTGAAGCAGGGTGAGTTACTAACTCTTGGAGCCCACATTTGCGCGGGCAAAATCCATCGCCACGTCTTCTTCAATGGATATTGGATAAATAAGCTGAAATATTCAACTCTAGTAACAGCAAGGGCTTGTGTTAAGGAGTCCAACGTGTTCTTTCAGTAAGTCATTAAACTAGTGGAACACCGAAAAGATATTTATTAATTCCAAAGAATGTAAATGATCCCTTGTATATCGGCGAATTATTTTGCGAATTCGTGAGCTTCAGCTGTCTGTAGCTTGATGGCTGATGCGTTCAAAATTGTCATTTTTCTGGATGCCAATTCCCTGTCGTATGTCTTAAAAGCTTCGAATATCACCGCCATAATTATACGTTTATAAGATTTACCGATGTCTAAAGAGAAATTAAAGAGAAATTAATTTAATTGATCCTAATGCAAACCAAAATTTGCAATTCATAGCCGACAATATCACGAAAAGGGATTTGCATGAAGACTCAATAGAATCACATCACATTCAAAAGCGAACGCATTGTCCAATTTGTATAGCTTTGAAGGCGCAGTAGTTGACCGGATTAAAAAGAGTTGTAGCAAACCACCAGAGATGCTTTATTAAACCAGGAAACAGTGTGAAAGATATACAAAAAGTGAAATAAAGAGGTCAATAGTTTTTGATCTGTCTTGGTACAGATTTCCTTATAGTTTGTACTTTGTAGTTTGTTTCTTCGGCTCTTCCATTCGAGATTTCATTAATTTTTTTGTTTTCTTGACAAATTATTGTAACTTTCGTGTATATTTTCTACTAGTTTATTCTTGCCTGATGGCGTTGCTTATGTCAGCAAATGTTCCTTACAAGAATTCCAACACTTTTTTGTTTTGTTTTCTGTTATCGTATCTGTGCTAGTTTATGCTTGTTTATATTTGTCTTGAAGATAGCTGCTTATGTCAGCTAATGAAGCACAAAACATTTTTGAAGGCGGAATAACTACTGAAGTATAAAACCCCAATGGAATCATCAATTTGCTCTAACTTTCAATCTTGTCGTTTTATAGCAGTTTTTTGCTCCTTAATCAAAAATACAGAAAAAAGTTGAAAACACAAAAACACTTTGGTTTTGAAGCATTTTAATATTTTAATGTTAAAACAACAATGTTTTGGAATTCCAACTAACTTGTTAACTCGATCACTGATATCACTAACCAAATACTGCTAACTTCAGCCGATAAACTAAATAAATGCCGTAGTGACCATGATACCAATCTTCAAGAATGCACAACGATCTTTTCTGACTTGGTTAACATTAAAGAAAGCTGAACAGTATTTATACTTTATTCTAGAACATCTCGCTCTCTGGACGAATAAGCCCATGACAAACGTAATTTAATTAAAAAACATCGCTTCCAGGTACTGTTTTGACTGTTTTATCGACTATTATAAAACAACGTACGGATTGTTATGAATTTCCTAATTAAGAAATACAGTCTTTTTCAGATAATATTGTTTTTGACCCGAGCTTTGATCGAATTTTTTTTAAAGTTACCAAAACAATTCAGCAACGGTTTCTTATCGATTGAACTAATATCTTCTGTTATTTTCAAGAGCAAAACCTCGTAAATGTAAACAGAACTCATGGAAATAGAATCACATATCCAACAACAAGAAAGTGGCAACTACACGTTCAGGAATGTTTTAATGGTTTCGCATCAGCTCAAAACGTCATGTTTTCATCATTTTTAAGATATTTCCACAATTTGTTACTTTCGTCATGCAGCAAAAGTTCATCTCGTAAAGTTTTGTACAACATCTTTAGTTGATATATCATTTGATGCAGTAAGATTGTGTAAAGACTCCTTTCACGTGAAGTCAAAGCAGCTCAATTTGGAGGACAAAAAAGAATTTCAATCTCCTGAGAATTGGAAACTAAACCTATTGTTTTGTCCTCCAGAATGAGCTGCACTTTTACGTGCTGCAAATAAGAGTCTATATCTTCAAATTGCTTTTTAAGAATGCCATGTTTAAGGCTTCATCTGGTGATGAAGAATCTCATCTTTTAGTAAAATCTTTTTGCATTTTACTTTTTATCTCATTAGTTTGATCTCTTCACTCCTTTATAATGTAAAAACGCTATGGATGGCTTTCTAAAAGGGGGCTACTACTAATGGAATTGCAGTATTAAGTTTGAAGTGAAAAATATAGGACTTTCTAACTGTTCTGACCATTATTCAAATAGCTCAGGGATGAAAGAAATTCGATTAAAAAGAAATACTAGCTACATTATTGCAAAATATATATGGAAAAGCGGCTTTTTCTATTGAATCAGTATATGCACCATGTATCGCTATGGGAGAAAAATTCCAATCAAAAACCGATAGCCATAATGATGTTGCACAAGAGTATGTATGAGGATCTCTAACTGTGCAGCCCGTCAATATCTATAAATAATCAAGTACACGCCAACATCTGTGATATAGTCGACCAACTTAGTATCTTTTCAAGCTCTGCAGTCTTCAAAAGTCATAACATGATTCCTTGCCTATTTAAGAATGTATCTCTAAGCACCTATGTAATATTTTCTTCTACAAAGAGTCTCACATAACAATTATCGAAAAAAAATATTTTGCCCGCGAAAAAAATTGTTTTTGCCCGAGGGTAAATTTTTGATGGTATACTTTTTGGCTACTGACAGGTGGTGACCTGGCCTCTTTCGAGCGGAAAAATAAGAAAGGTAGACTTTCGCCAATGCTTTTTAAATCTGTCAAGATAGTCGAATCGTTTGTGACAGGCTAAATTAGATGGTATCGAAGTTAAATTTCGCTTGATGGATCTATGTCAAATCAATCCAGGGGTGTTTTTGATCCACTGGATTGAAAACACAGCATGCATTTTTGCTATTTTGTTGAGGTTGGACTGCTGGAGCCACATCGAACGGTGAAACATGAATCGATGTTATTACAGTCCAGCCCGCATGACCCAAACCTTTTGTTTTGAGGATCATTCAAGCAAGGATATCGAGTCGATACAATGCTTGTTGTCTCATTTGTATCTCATTTCTATACAACTGTAAAAACAGCTGTTATGTGTATCATCTACAAAAATCATTACGTTAAAATGATTTCTTGATTCAATACACCTCTTTGCTAATACAAATTTTCTCTCATTCCAGTTTACTCAGGGGGCGAAATGGTGTTGCACGGCCACTTTTTGTCTCATTAATTCAATAACTTTGCCCCATGAGTAAACTGGAACGAGAGAAAATTTGTATTAGCAAAGTGGTTTATTAAAAAGCGACATATAAATTTTCCTCAAACATCGTCAAAATTTTGCGCTTCTAAAGTGTCTCAACTAGATTTCGAGAAAACGAGGTGAAAAGGGCAATAGGCTAAGGTTGCTATGGTAACAGCTGTTGCTTGACAACCACTTGCAAATAGATCTTTGATTTTATGTTATATTCTTGGCAAAGTATCAAAAGGTAATCATAAAACATGCTCCCAAAGGCGCGAAAAACTAGTGCGAGCCACCTTAAATACCTGAACAACCAAGCGACCAACCTCTGTTTAAAGTTCACTAACAATATTCGACTGTAAATCTATCAAATACTCAAGTTGCAATCCCAATATTTTCAACTGAACACTTTGTAATCTCGATGATCAGCTTAAACTAAGAGGTTTGTATGGGACTAAAAGTGCACACTTTATATTCTAGTAACGGTGATGGAATATTAATGATTGTCAACCATAAAGTGCTTTTGGAACTTGAGAAAGGCTGTCTCCAGAAAAAGTACTCATCTACTTAAATGCGCATGCGCATGTCACCAGCACTTTGACTAGAAATCGATGGATCAAATTTAGTTGCGCATATGCATTTCAATAGGCTTCTCAAAAATTCCTTTTTATGTTCCCTAAAGAGATAATTCAATTCTGATAAATTCGATCTACATAAAATATTAAATTAAAAAAAACAAAGATAAAACTTGATCCTCAGTGCGTAAATCTAGTAGCTGTATCAAATCATTATCTTTTCTCTTTTTGTCATATTTAGCACTGTTTTATATATTTATTCAGCTTTTTTATACCGTCTAAATGTTTCTAGTGATACTAGGCTCTAGCCATAAATACTAGTCCAAATATTAGACCTGACATACTTCTCATTTAGTCGTAATCCAGAGATCAAGTACAAAAGCAAGGTACTTATATTCACGATCAACGTCGGGAGTTCCTTCGGTCAAACTTTGAGTGAGACCTCGAAGTTTCTTGATATTAAGATCTGTTTTGGTCGGAAAATATACCTAGCAATGCCAGCGGGAATATAATGTTGAAACTTTTTGTGAAATTTGGATCGGAACGGAAGGGTCGCCTTCTTGAGAAGGAGCGCTCTTTTGTTGTTTGTTTATAAATATGTATTTAAGTATTATGCAATCATTTTTCAATTCTGGGCCACCTGTGGTAACCGGTCAAACAAACCAGTTTATCGGGTTTACAGAGAAAATCCGACTCTAATATTAAAAGCAGATCGCAAGAGCACTGGTCAAACCAGTCGAACTGGTTTATCACCTGACTAGAAAATTCTGATAGCATCAACTAGTTCAAACCAGTTTATCGGGTTTACAGAGAAAATTCGACTCTAATTTTAAAAGCAGATCAAAAGAGCACTGGTCAAACCAGTTGGACTAGTTTAGCAAGCTCTAGTTTAGACGATCTACTGATGAGAAAATTCTGATAACATCAACTAACTACAAACTCGTTTAACTAGATTAGACCAAGTTTTAATTCATCGATCATCGATATGAAGCTGAAAAAACAAGCAACACAGTGCAAGTCAAACGTCATGTCGCATTCCATCACAAAACAAAGAAAACCATTTCAACCAGAGATTGTTTCAGGGTTCGATTTTTCGTATGTATTTATAGGACTATCCTTTCCTAAACCTATCCTTTATCAGCGAGCAAAAGACTTTTTATTTCCGAGACGCATCGACTAAGAATGGACTTGCTGGAAGTGTAACCCGTATCAGTTAAATAGCTTTGAATAGAAATACTGATAACTAAGCTATGGGCCGCCACACAATCTGAGAGGTTTCCTGAGTGCATGTGGTGGAATGAAAATACCATTACAATAGCGATCGATAATACAAGAGAAGGCCAATACCACACGAAGAGTTAAACTTATACACGATTAATATACTTACAAATATTCACCCACGCCTTTAGACAAAATGGTTGAGAATTTTTGAGTTTGTAAAGATATCGTGCACAGTTTTAAAAATCCCCTTACAACAACCCCAGTCCCTACCGTTCCCCCCTCCCCCAACAATGTTGGTTTTGTCTAGAGGGAGCCCTGCTACCCAATGGCTACCAAGAATGATCGACTTTCGCATGCCCCATAATGCTTTGTGCTTTGGGAGTTAGCGGGAAAGAAAGCTTTTAAGAAAACTGGAAACTTTTCATACAGATGTTGAGTAGGGTTAATTTTTGCTATAACATCAGTGAAACTCTGACTAACAGTTTAATCAGAGTTAATTCACACTCACAGGAAACTCAAAACGTTGATTGCTACAGACAATGTATGGACTTACTAGGAAATGTCTTGACATTTACTCACAAACCTGTTTAAATTTCTTTCTTTCCGGTTTTGGTTAATTCTGGTATCTCCATAAGCATTATTATCTGGTTTTTCGTCCCTTCTGATTAATCTTTATTATAATGTTAAGGATTTCTCTTGTCCTTTACCCCAAAACCGCAAAGTATCATGGGGATGCGCAAGTAGAGAATATGCTGGATTAGAGGGAATAGTATTTTATATTATATTTTTGGATACGAGCAAAAATTCTCAACTTTTTGTCCAGATATTTTATACTTCACCAACACCTTTGCACTACTTTTAATAATTCCGCCCATCCTATGATAGCGCGCTATGTTTTTTACCACGCGTACTTTGTCCGATGTCCACCACACTAAACAACTACACTATATCATTATCAACATAATGCGCACACTCTCCGGACTTCGCACACTGAGGTATATACGAGTTATTAGCTATACGGTGTTTTATTTCTAACATTGCGCGCTTCCATCCCTAAATTAACCAGGCCATGCAGGTTGACTTTGGCGTCAATTCTCAAGTATTGAAGTATATTTTTATGCTTTAACTTATTTGGGATGTATTATCTTAAATTAGGCTTACAAGGGGCGGAGCAAGCGTTATTTTTATAACCAATTTTATGAAACGGAAAAATCAAATTTGAATACCATGCGTAGAAGGATATATTTAGTTTTGACAAGAATCGTAACGTTTTCTACGTTATTCTAGAAAATAGAAATTTGGTTCTAAATATACCATGGACTGTATGCTATATTTAGAGTCTATTCAGAGCTATCCTTGATTTATAACAGATCTTAAATGAAAACAGTTTTCATTGTTAGAGCAGAGCGT
The DNA here is from genome assembly GCA_900234385.1 of Anemonia viridis. Lineage (NCBI taxonomy): Eukaryota > Metazoa > Cnidaria > Anthozoa > Actiniaria > Actiniidae > Anemonia > Anemonia viridis. The sequence goes on from OCZR010005072.1 coordinate 7,944, forward strand.
AGGTAGTAAGAACTTGATGCCCAACGGCTATTCCCTGCTTGAAAACATAACCATCTTTTCAATAATGTTCAATTAATTTTGTAGGACGTTGTGTAGCACACTTAGGAGAAGATACCATGCCACTTGGATGGCGTGAAGTGTGGATAATAAATCTTGCAAATAAGCTTAGGGCTTTCGCTATAGCTATGCTTGAAGCTTCGCGTTTGTTTATTGTTGAGCGGAGAACAGGCCCAAACAATCAGCATTGACGGGGCATAGACGAAAACTAGATATACCCAGCTTTTCTTTCATTGGTTTAGTGTTGAAATTTCAAAAGTTTTTTTTAATTTTTGCGACGGTAGCCTATATTTAAGAATCCTTAACACAACCCCCGCATAAACTCAACCCGACCTCAAACAACGAAGCAACTTAACAAAAGGTTAACCATTAATTGAATACGAGCATCACGACAGACTATTGAGTTGTCAATAACACTTAATAAAAAATACATTATTTTGCGCAAGTGCGATTTAATAATATACCATCGTGCGCTACTATGTAGTCTATAAATGGCCCAGTTTACGGCTCAATTTTCAAATAGCGCGCAATTAGCGCTATAGCTTACGTCAAATAATCATTTATTGTTGCAAAATGCGCATCCATGAATGACTTAGGCACATAGTAGTGCGTATATATATATTATTTGATCATATCCGTTTGTATATGGTGCGCAATTATCCATTACGTCTGTACTAATAGCTATTTTAATATTTGGAAAGTGCGCATCGACAAATTACCATCAGTTCAGTGGATCAACTCTTATTTTTTTACCGATTTTTAAAATGCGCAGTTACATATTATGCTTAATAGTTATTTTATTATTAGTTAATCCGCAGTGTAATAAATATAGTCAAGTGCGCGCAAGTTTTAAACAGTTGACAAATACTCATATTTGATTATGTAATGAATATTTTTATTTTATGGTTATCAATGAAATATCTATATTTCTTTATTTGAAAAACAAAAAAAAATGGATATTTTCACATGCGAAAGTGATGTTTTTTTCATCTTTTCTTTTTCATTGATAATGGTATAAGAAACAGAATATTACATGGACGCTTGGACACTCGTGAGAGATCTTTTCAACACTTGAAGATAAAATTCGTATCTCCGCGCGTTTATGTAACATCTTCGATGTGTTGAAAGTACAGGCCTAGAAATTCCTCATGTGCAATCAAAAATTAAATATTATTTTTCAGTAAATAGTGCCGAATTACCCATGTTGTCTCATAACTACTTCTTTTGTATTCAATCACCCGCCCCACACACACACACAAACACCACGCACAGGCCGGTGCGTCAATGTCGTTTTAATACCAATAGTTAAATGAATGGTGCCCAATTAATCAATATGTGTTTAATAATTATGATATTCAATCAATGTATTTGGAACTAAAGTGCGCACCTAGATGTAGCCCAAACACATACATTCATGTACGTCAATATTGTTTTAATACCAGTTGTTAAATAGTGCGCAATAACTCAATGGGTCTCATAACTATTTTGTTAGAATTTAATCATGGATTTGGAACTAAAGTGCGCACCGAGATCTAACCCAAACACACACATTCATGTACGTCAATATTGTTTTAATACCAGTTGTGAAATAGTGCGCAATAACTCAATAGGTCTCATAACAATTTTGTTAGAATTGAATCATGTATTTGGAAAGTGGGCACCTAGAAATTACCTACCTACCAATCAACGTTTTTTTTGAACTTTTAGAAGATCATTTTCAAAAGATATATTTTCGTGGATTTTTTATTGTAAAAGATGGTTTTCGTACCAAAAATGTGAAACCAGGGAATCTATCCTTAGCTACATTTAGATAAGAGTTCTGAAATGACTTGTCATTCATCTAGTTATTACTAAAGACAGCATCCGATAGATTCTTCAGTACTTTGACGTATTATATCAAATAGCTTCAAATGAAAAGGCTGGCTTCTGATTTAACTTCCGCTGCTGTGATAAAAAGAGCACTAATAGTGATTGTATTTTGAGATCAATTCAACTGTTATTTTTAGCGCAACTTGACTTGGACAGCTGAATACTTTGAAGGGCCTCTTTGATGGTCAAAAAACTATATACTATATATAAATGCAGTATTTTTCTGCAGGGAAAGGTATTAATTAGTATCCACTTGGGGTTGTTAAAGATTCTTAAAAGCTTTCCTAAATATGGAAGAAAAATACCTTAAAGGAACACTTGATTACTTTAGATTATTTTCTGACATTGCGCAGAGACCTGACAAGATAAGTATTTGTTCCCGTTGTCGAGGTCTGTTCTAGTATTCTTGCGCATTCGTTTCTATTTTATGCATATTTATATTAGTATTGTTGACAGGATCCCATTTACTGAGAAAGATAAAATTAGTAGTCAACTAAAGCTCTAAGTTAGGAAATAAGTTTTACAGCACCCTTATTTAGAGCTATCGTCGAATTATTTCTTACGGCTCTAACAGCTGAATTGCGAAGGACGCAGCTCAACGTGGTCGTGTCGAGGCCATACTAATTAAGGCGCCGATGGCTGCCGCCATACGACTCATGTCTGACCACGGAGCACAGCTCTGATCGAATTAAGGAGGGAGTAAAACCGGACAACCCGGCCTGAGAAAACTCCTCAAAGCAAGGGAGAGAATACTCGCTTAACAGGTCCCAAGTCCGGGGATCGCGGCTCGGGACCATAGCGGTGAGAGACGAGAATGTACACACTTCGAAATTTCATGTATATTTTCTTTAGCGTTTTTCACAAAACTCCATTTACTCAAACAGATTATAGTAGTCAAGATAAGGGTTCTGATTTATGTAATTACTTTACTTAGAATTTAAGTCTAAGCCGGTTTTACACAATTATAAGCTTTGCGCAGCCACAGATCAGGATGCTTAGTTTGTAAGTATTGTCGAATGTTTCTATTTTTGCGCATTCTTTCCTATTTTGTCCTCCAATAAATTGGGCTGCTTTGAAGTCACGTGAAAGGGCCGAGGCCAATAGCCAATGTGCTTGAGCTCGAAGTTCTAGCGAAATGGGAAACTGAGTTCTTATGCTTTTTTGGATCTTCTAAAAATTCATCTGACAATGTTTCCTCTGGCATTTTCTATCGAAATTTATAAAATAACTAAGATATAACGCGCGCTCTGATTGACCAAAACTGACCACGCGCGCGTGCATTAGGAGAGCACGCAGCACTTGTGTTTGCATGTTGCGTGTTTGTATTTTATAAAAAGAAATAGAAAACTCACTTCCTGCGCTGTGTTAAGTTATAAGGTATGCAGTACTCATCAACAGACGAAAATAAAAAAGGAATTTTTTTCTGATATTTCCTTTGACTTCCCTGTTTCATTTCAGCATGACTCGGTTTCCCAGAGTGCTTTGTGAGCTTTCATTCGATGCACATTGCCTATTACGTTTTGATATTTAATTGGCTATAAGCAGGGTGGTTTGACATATTTCTTAATAAAAACCTCCTAGCTACGTGCACTCAACTCACTCCCTCTCTCTTCTATAAGGTCCAAGGACCATCATCTTCGATTTTCTCCGCAAAAACCCAACACACTAAATTCCACATCAATCTCATGTGGTGAGTTAAGACAAGACATAGGATTGGATCTATGAGTTAGCCGTGCCTTTACTTTGATCAGCGCAAAGGTTGTTACAAAAAAAATGACTCATACCCCATGTAACATTGTCAGTGCGAACATTCGAAGTATTGATACTTAAAACCTCCTTTTTTGAAAAACAACCCTCGAGATTTACGAAAATATCTGCGTAGACGCGTGCGCAATCGTTGAGGGTCAAACACTCCTGCATTAAGTTACACGCCTTCACAAGTTTATAGCTCTTTTAATTGGTATCCAAGTTGACAAAGCCTCCTGTTTAAAATGATAAAATAGACGTACGTTCTGCAATTGGACTATTTCATTATCCTAGAATATTTTCAAGATCTTCAAATCTGAAGTTTAAAATTTCAATTCTGCATCTTTAGACGGGTGAGAGGCTCCCGACGATGACCCAGGTTTCAACGTATCTTGTTTCAAGCCTCGCCCTCCGTTACGAGAAATCACTGTTGTCCAAATTCATTAAGTTTTATGATCTAAAAATACAAAGCAAGACAGTTCTATTCAGTTCCTTATTATAAATTGCTTAGCTGTTGTTTGTAGACTGTAACTAACCTACGCATTGCCAGTCAGTTTTGATTGTTTCATGGACATCATATTGGAATAATTTGAGCTGTTTGTATTCTTGTCTGCGTGTGAGGCCAGAGGTCGTGAAAACAAATACGCATTAGCGTCGAAAGAATTTATTGTTGTTTCCGTGCGCTTACGGAGATCCAGGCTAAGGTGGGCGATAGCTAAACAAAAAGTGCGCCTCGAAATAGAAACCACTTGAATCTCTGTTTAGTAATCCCTGAATAATGGTACTTCGGATTATATATTATCCTTGAGTAATCTTTGGTTATATGCCGTAAAACCTTAATGCTTGCAGTGAAAACTTGACAAGCAAAGTTGACTGAGTTAATAGGAATCAGGGGGGATGTGCGCAAGGGTATCAAGCAACATAGTTGGCTGGTTTAATCAGTGGGGAGAGGGTGCGCAATAGTGCGCGATTGCATTAATGCACTTGTGTACAAACTTAATTGATAAGTTATAAAGTTAAAGCGGAAGGAGATTGCGCAATAGTGCGCAAGGGTATTAATTAGTACACTCAATAAAAGCGTGATAAACAACATTGTTGAGTAAGACAATAAATAGGGGGGGTGCGCAAGAGTGCGCAGGGTAATTCGCAACAGTAAGTGACAAGTAGAGTGGTGAATTGGAAAATGCATCTGGGAACAAGGCCACTTGAAACCTGGATATAAAATAAGAACAACCTTAATTCGAGAGTTTCTAAACCTCCCCTCCCTCGTTCTGAAAGAGCGCTTCACATGTCTTCAGCTCGATCAGTTGAGTCTTCAAGCCGTTCCGAGTCCAGACAATAAAAGACTCCAGGAGAGAGACATGCATCTCGCCATTGTGTCTGTAACAACATTATAGGATATACAATTAGACTCTATATGTCTAAGATTTTTTAAGGTTCCACTATTTCTTTACAATGCAAACTGGACAATCTCTTTAGATTTTTCTTCACGAGGACTTTAATTTTCCGGCATCAGTCTAGCACATAGGTTCCATGAAAATTGATTTTATCGTTTCGTCGTTTTCTTTCCTTCTTCATTTCCTTCTTCCATTGTTTTCCATTAATTGTTATGGTAAAGGTCGGTCATGCCGACACAGAAGGCCGGTGGGGGGGAGGGGGTGCGGGTGGTTAAGATAGCTATTGGAATCAGAATAACAACTGATTAAAATTTCAGTATGTATTACTGTACGACTCCTTGGCAATCTTAGAAATTAAAAATTAAAAAAATAAAACAAAAGGAATCGAATAAATATTTGAAAATTCCCCTCCCCAAACATGATTGTACTTTGTCCCCGAATTTATGATTCATATTTTGACCTGTGCATATTGTGCAAGTTAGTGTTTATCTTAATGGTTTTTGAGAAGTGTATTTGATATATTTTCAAGTCCCTGGACAGTCTTGCTTTCCATGCAGTCGGCATAGGACTCAAGTCCCGCACTCGACCAGTTCGGTCTGGCTTCAAAACTGCGTCACCCCCGGCAAAGGAATCACTCAATATCTGATTCTCCCAGACCAGTTTTCTGATGCAATTTCGTTCCCGTTTTACCTCTAACTAAATCACGTCTTCCTCACATGACTTTTATTTACCCAGACAATATCCAACACGGCCCTCCTAACCTTATTTCAATATCGCACACATCCGTGGAACTACAAATACCTGAGAAAAAATATGTTAAATTTTGAAAATAATCTTGTTTTGTAGCAGACTGGCTCTATTCAATAGCTTAAAAACAATCTTGGTTGTTGTGGAGTAAAAAATACTTATTGAATAATTTATCCTTACCCGCAATATTCAATATTGGCCGGACGTAAAACAGCGCTCATATAACTCAGAAATAAAAAACGAGCTTAAAAACAACAATATTTCCTTCACAGTGACTCAAGGAGTTAGATACTTTTGCAATTTAGAGTAAAAATTTAGTGAAATTGTGATTTTTCTATAGAAAAACAACAATATTTACAATCGGGGTTCTTCCAAGTAATTCAACACGAGGTCGTTAAACCGGTTCCAACCGGTTATTGGCTTGTTTATTTTTGCCATCTTTGAGCAGAGTTGGGCCATGGGACGTGACCAAAAACAAATCCATGATGTGTGAAGTTTTTAGGAAAACCTTAGAATTTATTTTGATCTTCACGAAACCTGAGTAAAAATGTCACGCTAGAAATCCATTTTATAAGTTGTAGAGCTTACAAGCTAAATAATCCTGCCCCAAAACACTTTCACCCTCGCTTGAATTCTAGCTTGCTTCTCAACTCAGCATGAAATACAATTCCACACCGATCGAGCGCGACTAATCAAAAAAACATCTTGCTCTTATAATTAGACTGAAAACTTTAGAATTTTCCTTCTTCAAAGAATTTAACTTCTAATCATCGTGCATATAGCAAGAAATACCAAGCAAAAGTCATTCGCTCAACATTGAATGTTGATTATAAAAATACGTCTCGGAGTTGTTGATTTCATCACAATAAACAAGACATTTTTTCCTTCAAAATAGTTTATTATAATAACTTATCTTTTTATCCTTTACATCGTATGCGTAAGTAGATATATTTTTTCTTTCTTTTATGTGATAAATAAAGTTATTTGATTAATATTTGTACATTTTTTGATCTGCTAGATCGTGTTACATCAGCCAATATCGATCGTCTTGGCTTTGGCCGAGCTTAGCTCGATGTTTCTGAACTTGAAAATATTTGTCAAAATAATCTTTCGTAAAAGAATATAATATTCCATGTCGTAGCTACATAAAGTTCTTTCCAGGCTACCTAAGGATTAATTAATTGGAATCGATCTTAACTAGAAATATGCTTTGTAAACAGATTGTTAAGTGAAAATCACTCAACCGGTCATTGATGAATATTATGATCAAGTTATAGAGTTCTCTAAACTAGAAATTCTTGCCTTTTTTCAAATGACAACGGTTAACAACTGCTATTCAGCCATAATTCTCCAAGTTTTTCAACTTAGGAGAAGTAAAGTTCAGTTCTTTTGAGGTCTTGATCTGTGTTCTTGGGATGCGTGAATGTTGACACGTCCTTCCCGAACTGTTGTCTGTAATCCAAGAAGACCTTCGAGCGAACTTGAACATTTCTTGAACAACTTTTCGCTTGCCCTTGCTGTTCAATCTTATATATTGAGGGAAGATTGAACAAAAGTTATCTTTGAGTCCTTACAGCAATACTTGCCGAACTTGCTTGAAAGATAACAGTTCTTATGAGCTTGCACTTTTCAAGTTGTGGAGCGGACAGTTCTGTCCGAGGGCGAAATATTTTCGCCAATTGATGCGTTTTTCAGCAAGGATCCTAAAGATCGTTGATCAGCTTTCAATAAGCATTTTCAAGTTCAGTTTAAGTGCTTGCTTTTTCTCGCTTGAGGTAGTGGCGATGGCGAAAACGACGACCGTTCTCGAGACGTGTACGGGAACCACCTTCAAGTGCTCTTTCTCGATGTTTTGACGAGAGATTTTTTTCCTTTCTCCCCAATCTAAGTGGGTCGATTTCAATCTCTTTCTCTTCATCAATGTTCTCAAGACAAGGCTCAAAATAAGTCGAAGGAAATCTGTACTTCTTCTTTCCCTTGAGTCTTCTGCGATGGTGTTTACGTCTTCCCCGAGGACTTGGGCTTCTTGTTCGGCTCTCCGGCATCGAGTTGTCCAAGCATTCAAAAGCCTTGCTTTGGCCGTATTTGAAATCAAAATCAAATCCCTTGTCCAATGTGTAGTCAGTCATTGAGACTGGGCTCTCAGAAACAGCTTGTTCCTTGGGTCTTTCGAGGCACATGTTTACGTATTCTTGTAAAAATCGCTTGATATCAATGTATAACTCTTTCAGCTCTGATGTCTGATACATATGAGGGGTCTATGAGAATGGTGGGGTTTTATAGGCACGACCACCAGAAAATGAGGACGTGATGTGTTTGCATACATAACTATAAAAAATTGATTGCTTTATGTATTCAACCAATCAGAGCGCGAGTTGGGTCGCCAAGGTTTACATATGAATGATAACCTCTGACAGCATTGATAATCAACAGCAAGGGGTCTTCGAATTCGCTTTCGGTTCTGGTTCAAAATTCCACCTACAAATTCAATAAAATTTCAACTTTTATCCCTGTAATTATATTATTACATCCATTTGTAGTGATCAATGTGATTTTCAGGGTTGATTTCACTAGACAGAAGCCAATAAAGTGCTTGAAAACAGAGGAACGTGCTTCAGGGTCGAAACAAATACGCTACGTTCACTGGCTCTGTTGACATATGAAAATGATTGACAGGTGAAATTGAAGCCATAGATTCCACCTATCGCCCTTATTACCATACGAACATAACAAGACAAGAACAAGCCCGGGCAAAGCGATCTAGGGTCACGATTGACTTCGATTGAAGATTAACAAAACTTGTTAAATATCTTTTATTCTTTGAAATTTTAGAAATAAAGATTTTTTAAAAGCCACTGAAGATTATTCTTTCAAATTCTTTATAGAATTTGTTCAATTTTTATCAACTGCATTTCTTTACGAAATTGAAAATAAATTTTGTCCTACGTGGTTTACTAATTGACGTAGACATGGAAAAATTGGAAATGAGAAAATGGACGTGAGGATTCTTTCTAGGGGTTGAATTTTGACCCAAAATAATTGAAAAAAAAGCCGAGGTCAGACTAAAGTAAACGCAGTGTCTATTCACTCTGTCACGATTGAGTTTTCGGTCATCACGCTTTATAATATGAAAAATAATTTGAAAATTCGGCATTTTTGTTTTTGTTGAAATATGAACAGAATTCACCTATATACAAACAACTTTGTCAAAATGCGTCATTTTTGGACCTGCACATTGTGAACTGATCTAATTTAGATTATTGTAACGGCACTTTTATCAGTCCGAGTTCAACAATAATTTCAATCTAGCTTATCGAAGCGGTGATTGTCCGTTGTCACACCGCTACAATAGTCGATGACGTCAAGCCTTGCCTGTGACGTCGGAGGGTGTTTGTTGGGAGGGTCTCGGGCTACCTTTTATGGAAGTCAATGGTGGATCAATATAAAGAATTATACAACAAGACCAATATTGAAAATGCTTTATTTTATATAACACATGCTTTGGTAACCCTAGCTTAAGGAGTATTCAAATTGATTGAATTTATATCAAACATTTATTCTTTTGAAGAACAATTGATATTGATAACCTGGCTATTGAAGGATTTGAAGCGGATGCCACTTAAATGTTCCCGTGAGGATTGAGCCTTCAGTGGCTTCCTAACATTTTTTCCATGTCAAGTTTTAGCAAAAA
>OCZR010005170.1:3371-13389 GCA_900234385.1 Anemonia viridis
AAGCGAAAAGCGTGTCTTCTTAATGTTTCGCCCATCAAAACATTCAAATGACGTCATCAAAATGAGCGCGCGCGCATACATTTCATGCGTAGAAAGCATGGGCGCCAACAATGCCCATGAACGTTCTTAATAGACCAAATCGGCTAACGCGTTGCCACCCAATTCAAAACCTCTGGGATAAGGTTCCATACAGGATTAGAATAAATACCAGGGCTATGAATCATTAATCGTCAGTTTCTTTAATTTTATACAGTTACCACAAGAACTTAGCTGCATGCAACCTGACTTTACCTCTGGCTAAAATTTCATTCTATTAAGAAAAGGGGAGGGTAGGGGAGGATGCACAAATGTCTAGGCTGGTGTTTTGTCCCCATTGGCCCAGTGTCACAAAACGAGAGGGCCAAGAGTGAGTGACTAAGGGAAGAGAGGGGGACTTGCAACAAGGGAGGTGCTAAGAAGTAGTCTCACATTCTCGCGTGGATAAATGGATAAATGAAACGCAGAATCACAGGAGTACACAAAATACGGAAAGGGCGATGACTCAGCACTGGCACTGGTTTGAAAAAATTGACGAAATTTCGGATTATTATTTGACGCCATTAGAACATGCAAAATGTCCCCCCGTTATTCTTTTGAGCAATGTTCATTATTTTGTTTACCTGTAACTTTTGAGAGGATACAGACGAGACAGATAATTCTAGATGTAACTGCACGTGGTCTGAAATCCTAAAAAGGGATTATGTCTGTTAGGAAGTCAGCCAGTTATATCTACACTAATAATATGTTTTATACTTCTATCAATACCAGAATCCTTTTCAAGTAGCTTTTGCTCGTTAATTAAAACTATTGTTTTTGTATTCGCGAAGGAATTGAAAATTTGAATAAGAAAGCAATTCGAAAAGGATTCTGGTATAGATATAGAAGTATAAAACGTCATCTTGGTTGGGGCTTATACTACGCACGATGGTTGAAATTTACTTATTTGCAATCAGTCCGATATTCTGGTTGAGTGATCACGGACAAAGCAATTCCAGAAGAGGCTCCAGGGAAACAAAAGAATATATTACCTCATAGTACTTGAGTGATCTTTATATAAAGATACACGTATCATTATGATAAAGACACATGTGTCTTTATATAAAATCACTTGAATACTAATGAAGAGGGCTTTATCGGGTATAAAGGTCCATGCAAATGACGTGTATGGTTGCTCCAATAGACCTGAAGCATGATGAGGTTTTACACCTCTAATACCACAATCCTTTTCAAACTTTCTTTTGATATTCAAATGCCAAAACTCCTGCGAGAATTTGAAGACAATAGTAGAAATTAAGAAAACAAAGGAAGCTATCGAAAGGGATTGTGGTATCAGAGGTTTAAAACGTCATCATGCAACGGGTCTATTGGACCAAAAGCCTATGGTCATGGGCATGCGCAATCAGATTCAAAAGAAGATCCCACACGTTGGATATTTCGTGCTAAGGTAAAGACAGGCACGTTTTAGGGTTTACTACGACCTTGATGGGGCTCTAAGGCCCGTTTCTAACGTCGAATTTTTCATGGACCGAACCTAATGACATCAAAGAATACCGCCTAATTATCAATTGTTTGTAATGCGTTCGGTTCATGAAAAGTTCGACGTATGAAACGGGCCTACGTCTAAACTTGGATGTATACTTCATCTCTGCTGAAGTCATCCTCATAGTACTCGAGTGATCTTTATATAAAGACACATGTAGCCTTTATATAAAGATCACTTGAATACTAATTACGAGGCCTTTATCGGGTATAAAAGTCCATGCACGTGACGTGTATGGTGTCTTCCATTGGACCAAAATCTTATGAATTATTCATGAGTGTTTGAAGAATTATTATGGTCAGAAGCTGCTGGTGGTTGTCATCAAGGCGTTATGCTTGCTATATTGGAGAGTTTTCGTTGCTGATACCACGTCTTTCGTTATATCTTTTAATGAGTATGACTGTAAACTACCTTTACCTGCCGCTAATATCCATTAGAATGATCTTTACTTTTTATTTTTTTATCTAAATCTTTTTACAACTTTTTCGGAAATGTTAGCTTTGGGACCTGAAAAAAATCGCTCTTAAATAAACAAAAGCAGAAGAAAAAAGAAATATAGGAAAGAAAATGAACTAGAAGAACAAAGAGAACAAGAAGAACAAGAAGAACAAGAAGAACAAGAAGAACAAGAAGAACAAGAAGAACAAGATGACAAACATGTCAAAGATGACACTAAAGATGATAATGAGAAACTTGGTAAACATGACGACATGTAAGCTTTATATAGGAAGTATTCGTTGTTTATGCGGTCCTCTTTTGGACGCGGCACCATGTTTTATTGAAAGAAAAGGAGACAAAGTCATTAAAAGGGAAATAACCATCGCATGACGGTCAGGAAGAACATAATGCGTCATAATAGGCATCATACAAATCCCAAGATACCCATTCGTTACCGGCCTCCATCCACTCGTTAAAGCAAAGGTTGATGTTCAATATGACAGTATGTTGGCTTCCATACGGGTCATCCGTGGTTTGCTGTCAGGGTTTCCGTTATACCTGTCCTACCAAAAAGTAAATTTGGTAAGGAGCGATAGGTGAATATAAGCCTCTCAAACACTTTGATGGTGTCTCACTGAGTAAACAGACGAAAAGAGTTGTTAAGACTTGAGATAAATTTCACATTAATAAGATTAAAAGGTCCTCGTCTTATCTTAATAGCCTGCTTAATCATTTAGGTTTAACTGTAGGATTCAAAGTCATGTCAAAGATCTTAGGGTTTTATCTATAAGAGTTAGATTTAATGGTTTGTAGGATTAAACCAAGTCAATACTACATCACAATGAGATTTTAGCAAAACATTTATCTAGTATAGAACAAATAGTCATCTGATCTCTCGGAATAGCTCTTTTCTATATTTTTGAAAAACTAATACGTGGGTTAAGATGCAACGCAGCGCTGCCACCATTCTTGTATGCCAAATAAACAAAAGATCTAGCGGCAGATTAGATTTTATATGTACTTAAAATACAATAGGTTGTTTTCAATATTCCCGTATGAGACTTTGTGGTGCATTAACAGCTTAGCATGTTTACACAGTCTTCATTACCATCATCATATCAGGTAAGTCGTACTTCCGACCGATTGACCAGTAGTTAGGGAAAGTGGTATACATCAAGTGACTCTTGCCACTTCCATTGTTGTTATCCCTTTTTTGATATCAATACTTAATTTGCCGTTGTTTTCTTTTTTTGGATTATTTTAGACACCTAAAAAACGATTAATTGTATTAAGGAAGTTCATTGGCAAAAGATCACGTCGTCAGATTTTGACCAGTAGTTAGAGAAAGTGATATACATTAAATAACTCTTGCGACTTCCATTGTTGTTATCCCTTTTTGATATCAATACTTAATTTGCCGTTGTTTTCTTTCCTTTTTTTTTTTTTGATTATTTTAGACACCTAAAGAAACGATTAATTGTATTAAGGAAGTTCATTGGCAAAAGATCACGTTGTCAGATTTTTTTTAAATTTTGCAAGATAAAAGTAAAATATACTACAATTAAAATAAGCAATTAAAAAATGGGGGTCCCTGACTTCGTTTAGCCTTTAGATTGCTTGGAAGTTTACCCATTTTGCGATAAAAGCGCGCGAATAATGAAAACATGATAAGCTGTCAAAAAGAAGCCATATTTTAGTGAAAAAATAACTAATCTTTGCCATTCTTCATAGAACCCTAGAAAAATAGCTAATAATTGCTTACTATATTTCAATTTAGAAAATATATGCTTACAAGTTAGAAATATGAAATGTTTTTGCGCTACGAAAGTTGATTTCCTTCATATTAAAATTCGTAAAATTCTACTCCAAACATGAACAAAATAAGTGATTTCAATAACAATCCCTCGTCAGATTTTATATTTTTTGTGTTAGATAGATATAGTTAGATATTATAGAGTACTTTAAAAATCCGAAATAAAAAGGGGGACTTACGGCCTTTGTTTTAAGAGCAATAAGAATTTGAAGATGCATGCAAACACGTCATCAAGATGAGAGCGCGCGCGTAAAGTTCATGAGTAGAAAGCAAGCATGCGCGCCAACAATGGCCATGAACGTCCTTAAATAGGATTAAAGCTTTTTATATATATTAGAAAAGGGCGGAATTCGAGCAAGTACCTAGATACTTAGATTTAAAATGAATTAAAACGGTTCTTAATTTTTCGTTTGAAAATCTCATTTGGTTCTTCCCCTGGTATTGGCTTTTTGAACATTTTACTGCGGTTTGGTCGAGGCTTGAAATCCATGAAAAATATCAATAAAAGCGTGATGTAAAATCACAGGTTTTAATTACTGTTTGCTATATGACAAGTCAGTATATTCATATTAAATATGGATTTCTATTTATTAATAGATAACATTATACACACATATATCATCGGGATTGATATGAGAAAAGTAACAGATTTCAGAATGCCCTGGAACACAATAACGGTTTTGCGGACTAGTTGAACAAAGCACTTCAATTGTGATAAGTGATAATTAAAACGAGCGACTGTCAATTCAAGTTATATACATCTGAAATCAAATCAAACACAAGAAAAAGAGAGTTCAGTAATAAAGGAAAGCATGATAAAGGAAGGATTCATCAGTTTAGAGACCCACATATTCTTAAAACCATCCACTTCAACTCCTAGTAAAATCAGTATTTCATTTGAAAACTGCAACAGTAGCAAAGATACTTTTCTTTCGGCTTCATTTCTTGCCATTTCGATGTCGTACAATATTAAACGCTTTAATATATTTACACAAACAATGTTATCATCACAATCAAGTGAGTTCTGTTTCCGACTAAGTAGACCTCCATCAGTTGATAAATGACCGTGGACGGATGTCCTATTTGTTTTATCGGAGTTTAAAGTGATTTAGGTGTGTCATAGAGACATGAGACACTCTTACAAAGGATATATAGCTATAAATATAAACTTCCAATGCAACAATTTCCACTGAAACGATCCGTGCCAACAAGAACGACAACAGTCTGTAAGGAAAGATCTTAGCTTTTTGTCATCATGAACAAAAACTGTTTGGTTATCTGCACTCTTCTCGCCCTTGCTGTACTCTGTACGATACAGCCATCTAGCGCTTGGACTAGCGGTGCAGGTGGAAACATTCATGGACGTAAACGGGAGATAATCAAGGTTGGTTCAAAAGCTTAATCAGTGTCTTGCTTTTGACGAGCTTAGCTCTCGCGTTACAAATACATATATTTTCTTTCTTTTCTTCGTTCTTTGTCTCTTTCTTTCTATATTTTCAATTTTCAAGTATCAATCTTCCTTTCTTTCTCGATTTTCATCCAACTGCCTTTCACCTTTCTCAAAAGGTTCTCACGCTTGCTTTTCCTTTTATTATAATTTTCGTTCTTTTTAGTTCGTCTGTTTAGTTTATTCATTATTATAAGCATTTTTGACTTCCGTCATTTCTTTTCTACATTCCACTAATTTTCTATTGCTCTATTTCACAAGAGTCAAACTCCTAGTGCTAGTATAATTGTTTATGCCTTCACATGTTCAATTAATGGTAGCAATACAGAACGTTTGGATATTTTTGCGATTTTTAAAAACCAAAATGAAAACCAAATCAAAAATTAACTTTATGAGAGATTTGAGGAAAACCATTTTAACGATATTGCTTTAATGCTATTTTGATAATGCTGATCAAGATCATTTTAACACGATTTTTAAAAAACTTAGCGTCATATTTGGTATAAAAATCAAATCTATGGGTGCGTATTAAAATTTTCATTGCGCCAACTGAAAATTTTCGGTGAGCTCGGGAAAAAACTAATACGAATCACCTTAAAGTGCCACTACGACGAAATTCGGCCGAAGAGTTTTTAAAAAGAAAGAGAGTTTTTAAAGAGAGTTTTTAAAGAGTTTTTTTTTAATTTAAAAATTGGCATAATCTTCAGGTGCCTAGTAATCACTGGCTAAAGTTTTTCTTCTTTATTCCGATGGGAAGTATTTTATTTTTGTGAATTAAAAATGGAGTCTGTGAAGTCACTTAGTCAACACGAAGCGTCACTCCATACATTTCTTTGTAAATAACTTCTTGATTTATCTTAATTCTAGGAAGTTCTCATATGAAGGTCGACCGATGAGTTTAACGTGAGCTACATATGCTAAGAATTTGAGTTCTAGCTCGTTTTCTTTATATTGAATATAAAACTAGCTGATATTTTGATTACAAAATACAATAGAATGTATGGAGCGATGCTTCGTGTTGAGTAAGTGACGTCACATACTCCATTTTTAATTCGTAAAAATAAAATACTTCCCATCGGAATAAAGAAGAAAAACTTTAGCCAGTGAATAATAGGCACCTAAAGATTATTCTAGTGAAGTTTCAGCCAATTTAAGCTTCGGCCGATTTTCGTCGTAGTGGCACTTTAAGAGATGTTAGTAACCGCATACCATTTCTTTGGTTTCTCTTTCTATATAGCGAAAAACGCTATTCTCCATCCACTTTCGATGTGTCGGTTTTTTAGTCTAACACGAAACATTCAATGGTGGCTTCATTGCTCAAATTTGAATATTCCTTTGAAACTACCTTGAATCCTCGTTTACATGCCAGTGATCTGATGTCATACGGTGGATTATCATATCACCCGTACGGTCCTGCGCGCACGCTCTTATAAAACCATGTGGAAAAAGTCACGGGGACGCCTGGCGGGTTGACGTAGGCGGGCCAGAAAAACCCGTCAGTCCTGCTCAAAAGCCGTCCGGCCCTTTTCGGTAGCGCGCGCATCAAGTTTAGCGGGAAAGTTCAGCTTTAATTTTTACGATAAAAATTGAATCATATGATAAAATGCTTATTGACTGAGGTAGGTCAGGCCGGACCAGAAAATATTTGGCTCTCGGTCAGTAAAGACGGCATGACATCGAGCCAAATATTTTGCCGTCGGTCCCTCCCCTCAGTCAATAAATAAACTTTATTTGAGTCTCAAACTCTTCTAGCCGGGCGCGTGCCCTAATAATCGGGGAGACTAATTCCAATTAGAATTTAGAAGTTAATTTTTACTTAATAAGTACTTAATACGGAATACGAAATAGAGCAGATTTCGTATGAGTGTGAAACGTACCGCGCCGTGTCGTGTCAGTGTCACTGCCGTGATTTCTATAAAAACATTCGAAATTTCTGCTGTAACACTGCCGTGCCGTGACCGTGCCGTTTTCACAGTCATACGAAAACTGCTCTATGAAATACGGTGGATAAGCAGATAATGAAAGTTATTACCATTTCAGGCCGTAAGAGCAGTAGAAAGTATGTGTGCAGTCGCAAGAGAACATTGCAAAAGAGAAGAAGACAACAGATTAACAAGCTGAGCTCACTCCTTAACGACACCGAAAATGATGAAT
Source organism: Anemonia viridis (assembly GCA_900234385.1). Taxonomy (NCBI): domain Eukaryota; kingdom Metazoa; phylum Cnidaria; class Anthozoa; order Actiniaria; family Actiniidae; genus Anemonia; species Anemonia viridis. The sequence continues at coordinate 10,803 of OCZR010005170.1, forward strand.
AACCGATATTGTAAGAAATATTGATAGCATTGATTGCATGCCTGTAATCCTTTAGCCTGGTAGAGCTTGTTTTTTAAGAGCAAGGACATGACGAATATTTTACAAAGGACTGCATGTAATTACTATCAAACTAGTATATTTAAAAGATGCTCAATAGTTTCTTGATTATATTAAAAGGTATAGTTTATTTCTTGTCATGTTGTTGGTGCAATATTATTCCCTTCTGCTTTATAAAACGGAATGTTATAACTGCCGCAAGACCTGGATTTGTTATTCAAAATATAAAAAAAAACAGGCGCGTGCCCCACTAATCAGGAAGACTAATATAAATTCCAATTAGAATTTAGAAAATTTAGAAATTAGGATTTTTTTACGGAAGGGGGAAAACCGGAGAACCCGGAGAAAAACCTTCGAAGCACAGGAGAGAACCAATGAACAACTCTACTCACATACGACAACGACTGACGGCGGGGCTCGAACCCGGGTCGCATTGTTGAAAGGCGAGCGTGCTTCCCAAAACACAAAACATACATTTATCCAAAATAAAATACAGTGAACGCCTTGAAATTCACTGTAAAAGACATTATTTAGTTCTGCTTAACTGAAAGGCGGAATTCTCTTTATGAATGGAAAAGTCTGGCCGGCCAGTATCAACAAATGGAAAGCAGTTGGCATTTCTTATAGGAGTGAACCGTTTCGACAGATTATTTTCAGATTATTATCCATCTTTGTTGTTCTTCAATACCTTTTTCACTTGTGAGTTGCGTTTATTGGTCTCATGTATTCAATTTCTTTCTTTTCTTTCTTTGTTTAATTCTTTGTTCGTTTGTTTAGTTTTATTTTTTTTTGTCTATTTATTTTTTTTTTCTCCTTTTTTTTCTTTCTCGTTCTCCTCTTTCTCTTCTTCATCCGAATTTTCCGGTTTTCCAACCGGCTCCACAATCCGTCCGTCCGTTCACTCGTTCGTTCGTTCGTTCATCTCTGTCGTTTATTCGAGCAGGCGAAAAGATCATGGCGCTTGTCTTGTTCTTACTAGTTAATAGTATACCCAACTTCGGAAATAAAACATTCGTTACCCAGCAAACAACTTATTTTATCGGAAAACACTGCCATGAAAAACGGAATTCAAATCGCGCTTGATTCCTGTGCTTTGTGGGATTTTTCCGATTAACATTAAAATTTGATCCCGTGTTTGATCCTGTAAGTCTCAGTGTACATGTCTATGTAATCGAAATGACGATTCTTGACAATGATGACTTGAAATAAAAAACCACAGAAGACTTTCATGTCATGTTTGAAGTGAAATGGTTTGAAACTTGATAATGTTTAAAATTAAAGTGAGCCAGCTGAGAGAACCTATTTTGACACCTATTTTTAGACTCACTTTTCACCCAAAGAGTATTATATACTGTTTACTAGATCAAATGTTGCAGGGGCGGACTCCAGGATTGTTAAAAAAGGAGATGGCTCAACGGTCGCAGCCGTGAAGATTCTACAGGAACCCCATAAAAAGAAAAAAAGAAAATAGAAATAATGAAAAATGCGGTCTTAAAAATGACAGCATTTTAATTTTTGTTAATTAATTTGTAATTTAATTAATTTGTAAATTTGAAAGCTTCGAGTAAACCGAGAGAAAGCTTGTCGAAAACTCTAATAACTCTGATAGCAATAGCACATAGTATTATATATCTATAAATACGACTTCTGCGTCAAACCTTTTTGTAAACAGCTGTGTTTGCATTTTCGTTCTAGAACACCTACATTATGCACCATTTCAAAAAAAGTTGTCGGTTAGAGATCTGAAATCTGGAATCTGAAATCTGAGACTCCTCGTAATAGACCTCCTCTGCTTGGGCGTAATGTTTTCCCAATTCAGTTCCGACTAAGATTCTTTGTTTGAGGTGTATCCATATTTATGTGTCTTCTCATGTGTAACCATTAAACAAAACAAATGATCCCCTGGGAGCTGAATTGGGAAACCATTATGCCCAAACCGAGGAGGTCTATTGAAGGCTGTTGATCGACTGTAAATTTAAACACAAATATATTTTGTTTTTAGTCGGTTTTTCGCAAAATATTCCACGAATTTTGAGGGTCTTTGAGCAATGACGAATATTGCCTCAGATTCCAGATCGCCGACCGCCAAAGTTTTTTGAAATAGGTGTATACCTTTGCACGCACTTCTTTTCATTTTACACTCGTTTTAATTTGTTGTTGCACGCATTCTCAGCGTTTGTTGCCTATAAAATAGTTTTTTTTCAAAACCTTATTGTAAATAGCTAATAAAAGCCGAAGGCCGAAACGTTCTCTATTAAATTTAATTGGCAGTTACTGGTTGTCTGTCTTGGTTTGCCAAAGACGGACATGGAATCCAGCAACAATGGATTGTTGGCCGAGGACAATTAAATTCTATATCATCAACTTTTGATAATTTGCTAATTAACCTAACAGTTAGAGATATGAAATTAAAATGTCAAGCGAAAAAAATAAAATCGATGCGAATGATCGCAAAGATGACTCAAACACCTGTAACGTTCGCGGGCATTGCTCGCGCGCATGCTTTCTACGCATGAAATTTACGTGCGCG
>OCZR010005226.1:0-12311 GCA_900234385.1 Anemonia viridis
TGTTGAACTCTGTGTGGCCAGTGCTGTACATCACTCAATATATGGCTATAATTCCCATGTTTAGCTTACAGACATTTATTATTATTTGTGTTACTCCAAATAAGTTATTTGAGGCATTTGTTTATCACATACTAACTACAATCTTTTGAAGCATGTTTGTATAGTTAGATATTTAGCATTGAATGATTTTGAGGAGTCAACAATAAACAATTTATTGAAAGTGTTTTTAAATTAGTTGTAAAATGTACTATCCACCTTAACACAGAATTTTGCACTCTATTTTTTAGATTTTTTGAAATTTTAGTGCTTTTGAAATTTTCACAGGTTTAACTTGTTTGTACCAGTATAAATCTGTATAATTAATTCATCCAAGTATATATATCGACCATTACTAATTTAATTTATATCATCAATATACAATTATACATTAACTCATTAATTGATAACACAAGTTTTTAAATAATCTTTTGCAAGAGGATATTTCTGTTCTGGTTTATCTTGTTTGTTTATTTATTTATAATCATTTTTTCTGTGTTTTCACAGAACCTCTACCCATGAGGATGAGAGCACTACCACAATCATTCTTCCATGAACCTCACGAAATCCAAACAAGTTCTCTAAGTTCAGGCAGCACATTACCAGCCTTACCACCCCTGTTTCATAATGCTAATAACACGGGCTATGACGTCAGTAATCTAAGACCTGTGACGCCTCCAGAGGAAAAAATAAAACCACGACCTCCTAAAGAAAGAAAAGTTTCGTATGCCACAGGCACGAGCGAGGATTTACTGTTTAAGTTGTTTGAAACAGTAGAAGAAGATAAAACCAAGAAGTTTGTTATTAAAAGAGGAAGGTGAGAGTGTAATAAGAAGATATGTGTTATGATAACTGTAGAGGTTAAGATGAGGTCAAACTCAGCAAGAAATTCATGCTCAAAGTCATGACAAATTGTGCATCAATAATGGTGTGTTGATTAGGAAGCAGAGAAGGCTCCTTCCTTTATTCATTCCTCCATTTTTCAATAATTTCCTTCCCATCTGCTCCCACTTCACAGTCATTTATATTCCCTTCCATCCAAACTCTGTCCCATTCATTCACTTTAACTATTCATTTTCTCCCTCCAGTTCATTTACTCGCATGTTTATTCTTTCATTCTTGTTTATTCATTCATCTATTTTCTCTTTCTCTCAGTCATTTATTCATTTCTATTTTTCATTTTTTCTATTTCTTTGCCCATTCTTCTTTCACCTATCAACTCATTCGTTTGTTTATTCTTTGCTTCCCTCTCTACCTCTTTCCCACATGAATCTTTCCATTCATTCAATTGTCCATCCATCCATCCATCCATGCATCTATCCATCTGTCCATCCATCCATCCATGCATCCATCCATCTGTCCATCCATTCATTCAATCATTCATTCTCTTCCTTGTTCATTTATTCATTCATTCATTTCTTTGCTCATGAATTCATTAATTGTTTCTTTCTCTCAGACCAAGAAGAGTCCAATCCGACCTTACCCCAAACATGTTACCAAAACTGGAAGAAGATCCACAGCTGGTACAAAACCTGGCCAACAAATTATTCCCTCAGCTGTCCATTGAAAACAAGCTCAAACCAAGTCAACAACCACAAGCATCACTATCATGCGTTTCAGTTCAAGATGGTGAGAAATCTGTAACATTGCCTTCGTTAAGTGTGGATCAAAATTACTCTGCTATGCTTCAGGAAATTGTTGCAAACATGTGAAAATATTTTTTACTTCTATCTAGCCAGTAAATGCTCTGAATTCCAATTTTATTTCTGAGTAAGCTGTGCCTCATTCAGCCCAGGGGCTGTTTGAGCATGTATACCCTTTGCACACGTGTATGACACCAAAGCAGCTCGATCAATTTTGAGAACAAAACAAAAGAATTTCAATCTCCTGAGAATTAGGACCTATTGTTTTGTCCTTCAAATTGAGCTGCATTTTGAGGTGCTTCAAGGGGTCTAGATACCAGATAAAATTCAACAATTTGAATTTGAAACCTTAAAAAATACTTTCAGCAAGCAACACAGAATAATAATATTATTTGCTGCATGCACAGGGTGGCAAAAATGGCATTCACTTTACAACATGCAATATTAAATTGCAACATTGTTGTGCAATATCATTGCCACTCAATCTATCTTTTTTTTCGTTATTTGATTTATGAGTGATGAATATCATATTCAAGATTATATTATTAACTATTATTATTATAAAATGGTATTTGAAAGGTGTTCATATCTACTATGTAGCTGTCAGTTAAATCTCAATCATTATTGCTAAATTCGAACCATTAAAGGAACCTTAAGCATTGTCAAATGTCAAGGATGCATGCGTGAGGACACTATATAATTATATAATAATGGCCTTAGTCAGTGGCGGATCCAGGGTTTTTCAAAATGGGGTCCAGATCGGGGAATAGATTGCTATGACATCATATGATGTCATTCTAATCTTTTTTTCTTTACTTCTACTTAAAAAAATGGGTGCAGGGGACCCCATTGCATTACCTCTAGATCTGCCACTGCTGAGTGCATTTTTAAAGATGATTTGCATTGCATGTGTGTTTGTGTGCAGTATGGCTTTTGGCTTCGATTCTTGCATGTCCTCACTACAATGTCAGGTGCTTTATTAGGTTATGTCCTAGTGAGAAAGGGATTGCCAAGGCTGACACTGCATGAACCAAAAGCTTCTTTAAAAAATAAAAATCTGTCCATCATTTTGGCATCCATGTCCTTGATACTTGATGTTGCATAAGGTCCCTATTGCAATCCTAATACAATGAAAAAACTTTTGATGGACTTTATTCAAAACCTGAGCAATTACTACAGTGTTAGAGCTCTGAACTTCAATGTGTTTGAGCTAAAATGTTTAATACTCCCAAGCTTTAAAGTTAGCCAAGTGTGCGATTGAGAACAGAAAATCTTCAGAAGATATTAGTAGGGTTTAAAGGATATTGATAATATGATCATTTACAACTTGGAGTTAACACTTATGCCTGAAGGATTAAATTCTGTTCGGAGAATGACTGTAATATACAAGTTAAATTCAAATCTTCATTTGGAGATTGAAATACAATCTTTTCCAATTGTTATTTGTTAATTCACAAAGTTTAACATAACTTATATTAACTCACTCTAAGTTAACAATTTCTTTGCATTTTTTTGGTAATGAAATTTTGAAGTTCAAGAACTGCAACTCAATCGTCTCATGTTTAGAAATCATGCAGTACAAGCAGAGTGACACTGACTCCAAGTAGAACAAAATATGTACATAGTATGTATCTATAATTATATAAATTTAATAGGTTTTCTCTTTTATTTTCTTTCAAAAAAAGGTTGAAGAATGTTTTTAGTGCAGGCACAATGAATGCTTTTATCAAACAGGAAAATAATTGAATCAAGGATTTAGATTTAGATATGCTTTGCTTGTCATGCACAAACGTTTCAATGTGAGGCTTTATACATAATGCTTAGTGATCTGTGACAGAAGAAAAGAATATATTTAATTTTGTACGGAGTCAGTTGTAGTAAAACCTTTGTGTTTGGCAAGGAAAGGATATCTCGCAAGTGGGCTATGGTCACATATTGTATTATTGCCAGTTCAGAGGTTGAGAAAAAAATGGATTTAGTTGGCATAACAGTGTATTGTAGGACTGTTCTAAGGGGGTACATTTCTAAGATGAAATCTATTTTGCCCCTCAAACCTTCCAACAATGCACTGCAATGCAAATTCCATCCACTGCAGTTTTTTCTCTGAGCTCCAAACAGCTAATAATACACTTTTATTCTGTTTCAGAAATGAGAGCTTTCTGTTTATTTTTTTGCTTTTCTCTTATCAATTTTCCAAGTGTCTCTCTGTCTGTCTCTCTGTTTCTCTATGTTTCTCTATCATTCCTCTATTTTATAAGTTTCTTTGCCATTATCTTACAAAACAGTCCTTTTCACAGTTCCCTACTTCATCTTGAAAGGTAAAGCAGTGCTTTTGCATTGAAGTGAGACGAATGATGACCTTGCAATTATAGATACATGAATAATTGTCCAAGGTGTTAAAAAAGGTCTCTATCATTACAAACAAACTGTTCACTCCCTTCAATGCAAATCGTGACTACTTTTCAAGATAGCACACAAACTGTGATTATGACTATTTCATTATTGAAAAATGCTTTATTGAATGGAATAAATGTGCATGTGCAAAGAAAAATAACAAAAATAATATTACAGATTATATATTTGAATATGATGATTTTATAAAAAACGAAATATGAATACAATTCCTACTTGAAAAAGCTTGGTGCACAGTGCCTGCACTTTCCAAAGATTTAATATTAAAATGCTGTGTACAATACATTCAATATTATAAATTTGAATATTGTAGCTGTACTGGTTTTTTGTAAATACAAATGCAAAGCTTTATTCTAGAGTGTAAATATTGTAGTATAAGAAGATCTAACTAAGATTATAAAGCATACAACCAAAGGCAGCGTAACTAAATGTTTATTATTACATATAAAACTGAAAGTCTTACAACAGTAACATTCGTTTTATTCCAAAATGTAAGTTGTGTTTTCATTGGAATTTAATAAAAAAATATTATCAATGAAATTCTCTTTATAAGTTTACTTAATTTTTAATGAATATTGGAAATTTTATTTCTGAAATATTTTTATGGAAAAATATTACATGAAAATCTAATAAATAACGTTCTGTCTGTTTGTTTATTTTTATCATTTTTTATTTCATTGTTTATTTTTCTACTTTGCTTTATCTTTTTAACCTATCTTAGAAAAAAAGGTTTGTGTGCGAGTGTAAAAGAGTGTTAAAACTTCCGCAGTGAAATGAACCTCAAGTGAGATTTATCAAAAATATCTGTGCAAAATTACTATAAAAAGCTCAACAAGGGAAATTTGTACCTTCTTACCTTCAAAATAGATCCATTTTCTCTAAAATATGAACAGTTTTACCAGCCATTTCTTTGAAGGAATGAAACCTTCCATCAAATTTGCAACCGAATAAATGTTTGAAAAAATGTACGATATTCACGTGAAGCACGTGCCCATGATGTCACGGGTCATATGATGTCATCACTGATGTCATCATGAGGCCGGGTAAAGGAAGCCCAAACCATTTGGAATTTGTGTGTTTTTGAATGACTCTTTGATCAGTCAGTATTTTTGGTCGTTCGTTCGCTCTTTATTTTTGTTTGTTTGTTCGTCGAACTTTCCATGCACCGACTTTTAAAATTACATCAAAGAATGCCGCCTCATTATCACCTGATATCCATTGTTTTCAGGAATGAGTTCGGTGCATCGGAAAGTTCGACGTTTGTCCAAGGCCTAAAATGCTAAAATCTTGAATAAATATATATATCAAGGCTCAACGAACAAGGCCGGAAATAAATATGCACCGTTAGCACATTTGTATGTGTCTTCAAGTTATAAACAATTTTTATGTGATTGTATATTTATTTTTACTTATAAAGTAAGAAAACATTATAAAAACTGTATGACGTGACAGGAAAAGTAAATTCAAACCTACTGGTATTTTATCAAGGAAACACGATACTTTATAATAAAAATTCAGTAATATATCGATTTTTTCCCGGAAAGAGTGTGCAGTGACGTCATCAGGGGAAAACCCGCATCTGGTATGATACAGCCTTACTGTATTAGTATTAATACTCACTTCCAGCATAAAAAAATGAAAAAGATATGAATTTGAACGTATTGATACACCTAGTTGCAAGAAGGTTGGCATAGGAAGAAAGAACGTTATAAGTAATTTAGTGAGAAAGGAATATATTAAATAAAAGACAAGAAAATTACTGGAGCTGAATTCTTTCTTTTATTTTATATATATATTTCTTTTACTAAATTACAAAAGTTCTTTCCTCCTATGACAACCTCTTGCAACTAGTTGTATGTGCATGAATTTATGAATTTAAGAAAATATATCACTATATTATTCTATAAATCTAGACAAAATAAGGGTTTCTAGGAATTTAGATCAAATATAATAACTTGAAATTCCGAGAAATCATTATACGCGGGGAAAGTCCCATTGAATGACATGAAGAGAAAGTTCCATTGGATGACATCATAAGGGAAAGTCCCATAAAACCCGATGAATCTGCGAGAAATAATATATAAACTGACGGTCATCTTTTGATTTAGTGCTATTTCTTCGCTGCTGGCCATAGTTTACAGGTAGGTTTCAAACTCCATATTAGAATACTAGAGAGCAAATAATACAACACTATTGGAAAACGAAGGATTTGGGACTCGTTTGCACAATTGTTTACGTATACATTACAATTTGATTACTAATATTTTATGGATATATTTTTTGCAATCTTAACTTTATGACGCACATAAGTTCGTATATAAGTATGTTATTTGATAATATTTTTAGCGATCATATGCGAAGCTAAGTACGTATCTATACTACGACATATATATTAGGAACCTTTCAGCTTTGCAAAATCTACGACGGCGACGTCAACCGGAAGTGCAAACAATTTCACTTTCGGTTTTCGCGCCATCAAAGTCTGTCTTCCATGTGGATGAGTTGACTTTCACTAACAACGTTTTGAATGAAATCTCCAATGAACAGAGCCCCAGAGTGAATAAGTTATTTACACTTCTGTTTGAGGTCACCGTCGTAGATTTTGCAAAGCTTAAGTTCCCTATTATTTCTCTAGAAAGTAAGATCAAAATCGTCTGGTATTGATCGTTTTGCGCCTCCAGTCTGTTTCAGAAAACACAACTATAAAACAGTTATTACGTTGCTCTGACAAAATATGCGGGAAAGTAAAGATCATATTCAGATTTTTGTCAAAGGTATTGAGGACAAAACCTATACATTCCAAATACACAAGGTAAGAGAATTCGGTAAATATTAAACACGTGCCATGTATACTACAACATCTTGTATTATATACTTGTATTATATACTACTAAAATCGATGAAATGAGCACTTGCGCTATGTCTAAATGATATGCATAAATGACCAGCTCTAACAATTCATGTTTTGATTCTTCAGGATGCTACAGTTGATGATCTCAAACGGAGGGTTAATGCAAAAGCTGGAATCGGAATTGAACATCAACAGATAATTTACATCTCCAAACAACTAGAACTTGGCAAACGACTGAGTGACTATGGAATTGAAGATGAAAGCACCTTGTTCCTAGTTTTACGCCTTCTTGGGGGCTCAGATCTAGACCAGAATGCCAAGCAGCTGGACGAAGATGTTGAGTTATCAGAAGCACCAGACATGATCACTTGGGATGACGATCCTGATAACAAGAGAGCTAAAATGCCCTGTGGTCACGCAATTAGTAAGTTCAATCTATCTAAAAGTGAGTCAGTCGGTGATTCAGCTAGACAGACAGACAGAAAGACGGACGGACGGACGGACGGACGGACGGACGGACAGACAGCAAACAAACAGACAGACAGGCAGACGGACGGACGGACGGACGGACGGACGGACGGACAGACAGACGGACAGACAGCAAACAAACAGACAGGCAGACAGACTTGTCTGTCTATCAGTCAGGCATTCATTCATTCAGCCAGCCACACCCAAGTGAGTGAGTCAAACAGTCAGACAGTCAGTCAGTCAGTCACTTATTGACCATTTGTTCATCCATCTTTTAGTTATTCAGTCAATTAGGAGGGGGGCCGAAAAACTAGAGGGGGGCATTACTTAAAATTATTGCCAAGATAAGGGGGGAGATTAAAGTAAAGTCACTTAAGCATGACAATAAAAAAGGTATTTTTAGGGTATTTACAGGCAGGGGTATATTATTTTCATCATAACAGAGGGGGGGTTGAAAAGTTTTGGGGGTTTTGGAGGGCCGGGGGGGCCTGTCTAAGTTTTTGCTAGATTACTAGCTCTAGTTCTTCGTCCCCCTCCTGATAATTATTGCACAATCCCTTACGTTGTCAGTCAGACATTTTGGTCAGTTGTTCAGACTGTCTGTTCATCATTCATCTCAGTAACTCACACCATCATCAGATCAGCCAATTTGACATTCTATTACCTTTGTTTTGACAGCACCCGAGTCTCTAACATCGTACTGTCGAAGTCTTCTGGACGCTGGTAAAAGTCGTTTCTTGTGTCCATACATCAGCGAAGACATTCCGCCCATCTACTGTTGTAAAGAGTGGGACTACATTACTGTCCGTCGATTTGCTGTCCTTACTAGTGATGAAAAGAAGGAGTTTGAAAGTAAGATTTCAAAGAACTTCTTGCTGAAGAGTGCAGGTATCCAAGAGTGTCCAAGATGCCTCTCAATGACAGAACGACCAGCCAAGTATGTCCGCGTCATTTGCCCTCTGTGTACCTTGCGACGAGGAACAAATTTTGAATTCTGCTGGAATTGTTTGGGTGAATGGCAAACATCAGGAACAAAAACATGTGGTAAAGTACTATTTATGATGTGATTATGTTTCTTTGGGCTAAAAGTTTATAAACTAATTAATTGGTTAGCTGCTTAGCTTGTAATCAATCTAGCCAGGCTACAATATTGGACAAAAGTGGTTGAGACTGAATTGCTTTTCGTGCGACAGAATGGCGTGAAATAAAATTCTTAGATTAAGAAGCTAGCCTTCATGGACGCCCTCCCCTCCCCCCACTAATCATTGTTGCTCTATAATGATGCGACTGGGGCCAGCTACTACTTATGAGTCCAAGCAACATTATAACGAGGGGAGGGGGAAGTAGTAAAGTAAAATGCCTGGGATTACCAAAAATATGAAAATGTCTCAACAGTTTTTCCAAGATCAGTAGTAATAAAACTCAACATCCAACAGACTACGAGCAGTCCCTCTTTAACTATACCTCCAGCAGGGGCGTATTCAGGGGGGACCTAGGGTGCCCGTGACCCCCCTTTCTAAGCCACAAAAGCGATAAAAAAGAGCAAATCTGACCAGAGTGCTATGACGTCATAGTAAAAGTTGAGTACGTAGGGACACCCCTATGAAAAATTCTGGATACGCTCTTGTCCAGAATCAGTAAAAAAAATAACAGATTATGGAGGGAACTCAAAAAGTATTCAGTTATTTACCCAAGGACATGCATCTGATTTGGTCATACTATATTATACGCCACTTATTGCTAGCTCAGTACAGTGGAACCCCGTTAATAAGGACACCGTTGGGACGGACAAAACTGTCCTTATTAACGGGGTGTCCTTATAAAGCGAGTTAATTTAAGAGAAAATATATGGAGCTTTCGTCGGGACTTTGAAAACTGTTCTAATAATTAATAACAAGGTGTCCTTATTAAGCGGGTGTCCTTAAAGCGGGGTTCCATGCACTGTATATGCAAAAGAGGGAGTTCGGCTGAGTTCTCATTTTATTTGAAATAGGTAATGAGAACTGTACTGGAGAGGACCCTCGTCTGAAGGTCTTGAGAGAATGCAAGAAAAAAACAGTTATTGGTGTGAGCAACTGCCCAGCGATTCGTGCTTGTGTAAAGTGTGGAACATTGATAGAGCACATCGAAAACTGCAAACAAATGATCTGCCACTGCAAAGCTCAGTTCTGCTTCATCTGTTTGTCACCGAAAGGAAAAATCGGCTGGCCTTGTGGGAGGTACAACAATCCTTGTGAAATTGCTCCTATACAAACATCAATTGTTGGCTCAGAATAACTGACACATTATTGATCAGCCAATCAGATGACTGTATGTGCTACATGCACAAACATTCCCGGAAGTACTTCCCAAAGCCTCAGTTTGGTTACTTCCTTCATGAATACAAAAACAATAGTTTTAATTAACAAACAAAAGCTTCTTGAAAATGATTCTGGTATTGATAGAAGTATAAAACATCATCATTGATCAGGGGCGGTATAAAGGGGGGGTTCTCGCCACGATTCACGAATTTCTAAAATCGGGTTTCACGTTTCACGGCCCGGCTTGGTTTTCACTGCACGGATCGATATCGTTATCGAATCAAAAAGTGCATGTCTTCACGTCTCACATTAAAACCCCTTGCCGTCCCTGATCTCCGTGTATAATGAAGCACCAGCTGTATATAGTATTCCAATCGTCAGACACTTTGGGGTCTTTTTATTGTTTTGAAGTGGTGTACTTTTTAATACATAGTTTTATTTCATATTCCATAATTTACAACACATGTACACAAACGGATAGAGAAATAACGATCTGAAAACTCCCATATATTGGTATGGTAGGGATGCTCATCGTATTAAAGATCAGGTACTTTTAGGGGTCATTTTCATAATTTAGGGGTAAAAACCTTGTATTGCCACGCCCATCTGGCGAAGAATCGGATACCTTTTAGGGGTCATTTTCAAAATTTCCAACGATCATCCCTACCCTAATATACCAGGAGTCCCCCCCTCTTCCCCCGGGTCGGTAGTACGCCCGCGCCCTATATTATCAACACGCAACTGACGTGATAATGGCAAGGAATTGATATTCACCCAACCATTATTAAGCTTATTAATTTTAACGAGTAACCTCCTTCACCATCAATACCTCACACAGTCGGCTACATTATCTTATGGTGTTACTCAAAGCATTATCTCTGTGCAGTGTCAAAGCCGGAAAAAATACTGAATGTTAACGCACTCGCGGAACTGACATACACCAGTTTATAATTAAGTTAAATTTATCACTAGTTCTCGAGATAGTCATTTATTCATACATGTGTGTAAAATAAAATTACACCAACAACGGTTTGGAGCCACAGATCAATTGAGCTGAAAAACTCTAGTATTCTTGCGAAAATACAAGCTTTAAAACTCTTGGTAAGTATTTGATTTATATTAATTATACAATTCGGCGTAGTTAGCGAAAACAGTTCACATTTCATAAGCTAAAAATATCCGAAATTCCGTCGACAAAGTTTAACCCAACATTATTATTGTTTGGAAATAAATACGAACTCTTACCGACACTCTGTTACTTCTAATTCTAACTGAATTTAAAGTAAGAATTTTTTTCTTCCTTTTTGCTTTATATATTCAATTGTAATTGTATCGGCAATATGGTACGTTTGTAAACACGGTCGATGTTTCAACAACAACGTACCGACCGATGTTATATTCTAAATTTAAACATAAAAAGCTAACACACTCAAGGAAATTTTATATTTTGTCAATTTAAGATAGAGAAATTAAGTCAGTAAAATTTTGAAACGTTTATGCGAAAAGTTGGTCGAAACTAACAGTGAAGTTCGTCAATATTTTTCTCATTATAACATTGAATTTGTTTATTTAACTCAAAACCTCAAATCCATCTCATGTAAAGCGATTCGATTTATTATGCATTTTTTCAATTATTGTGAACAAAAAGGGTTCTAATATGGTAGCGTCGTTTTTACTTTCAAGACAAAAGTGTTATTCTTTTAGTCGGTCTTTCATTCAATTTAATATCCATTGTTATTGGTATATTTGTTATTTCTTCTTTAAATAATTAAAATAAACAAAACCAAGTGAGAATTCAGAATTTTAGTATCAATTTACTGTAACTAGTATCTTTCTTCTCAGTCTTCTCAGTCTTCTTCTTCTTGTTCTTCTTGTTCTTGTTCTTCTTGTTCTTGTTCTTGTTGTTCTTGTTGTTCTTGTTGTTCTTCTTCTTCTCTAGTTATTCTTCTTGTTGTTCTTGTTGTTCTTGTTGGTCTTTCATTCAATTTAATATGCATTGTTATTGGTATATTTGTTATTTCTTCCTTAAATAATTAAAATACACAAAACCAAGTGAGAATTCAGAATTTTAGTATCAATTTACTGCTACTTAAGTATCTTTCTTCTCAGTCTTCTTCTTCTTGTTCTTGTTGTTCTTGTTCTTGTTCTTGTTGTTCTTGTTGTTCTTGTTGTTCTTGTTGTTCTTCTTCTTCTCTAGTTATTCTTCTTGTTGTTCTTGTTGTTCTTGTTGTTCTTGTTGTTCTTGTTGTGTTGTTCTTGTTGTTCTTGTTGTTCTTGTTCTTCTTGTTCTTCTTGTTCTTCTTGTTCTTCTTGTTCTTCTTGTTCTTCTTCTTCTTCAGTCTTGTTCTTCTTCTTCTTCTTCTTCTTCTTCTCTAGTTCTTATAGTATTTCTTCTTTACCGGTTCTTCTTTTTCTTCGGATCGTCGTCGTTGGCTTTGTCTTCATAACTCGTCTTCTTCCCGGTCTTGGTTCTCTCTTTTTCTGCTTTGTGTTTTTTCTCTTTTTCTGTTAAGAAGTGCAGTCTCCCAAAACGAATAGAAAAAAAATTATATGAAATATGTGCTTCATATTTCGCGGCATTCACAGTATATCATGGAGCCG